>CACKRE030000836.1:14636-33226 GCA_902602495.3 Ectocarpus sp. CCAP 1310/34
TATAAGAGACAGCCCCCCAAATGACCCCGAAGCGCCGACGCCTCGGCGGAAAACCTGGGGATGCATGGGTATATGTCTCCGCCCCCCCCCCCAAAATGACCCCGATTTTCGATCAGTAGGCCTTTTTGTCTTGAATTTTTTTTCGCACAGACCCTTGCCGGTTCCCAAACGCTAATCGATCTCGAGGTACGGCAGTGCTCCCGGTGGCGTCGCAAGTATCTTACAACTATAGGGACTACAACTATAGGGCCGAATCTACGTATGTCTGCAGTTTTCTGTGGTACACCCACGTGCGCCGCGGTGCACTCTTCTTGTACGCGCGTATGACAGGACAAGAAACCGGAAGATACAGCTCCGGCTACTTGCCTTGCATAAACGCTGAAGTTCTTGGTCAGATCGGGGACTGGCCTTTCTGCATTGTGTTGAAACTACTCCGACTTGGAACGTCTCAAGGACTGTCTTGGTGGTGGAATGAGTAGGTGTAGAACATTCCTCGCAGCTTCTCGAGGATCTGGGGGTGACCAAAAGGCAACGGGCGCGCAAGAGAGCATAGCAGAGAGGGGGTCTTTGTCCGAGTGGCGCTAGGCAGAACGCGGTTTTCTAAATCGAATGTCGCAACAACAACCGTCCAAGTCGGCTGACCACGGCAGGTGTCAACTGTACCTTGATAGCCCCTACGCTCGCGAACGTCAGCGCCACCGCGGGAAGCATGGCCCTTGCTGTCACGGTGTTTATGACCCTGGCCGACGGCGATCCCGCCGCCGCCGCGGTGCCTACAGCGCGCGCCCCTCGTAGTACGGCCTGCATTGCATAGATCGTATTGGATTGCCGTCACACGGTTTCGTTATGAGGGAAAGGTCGTGCACCAGTTATCGCACGAGGGGCAAACGAGCGAAAAGGGGATTAGGGGAAGATAAGCACCAATGAAGATGTGAAGTGATGCAGCACACTGTACGTGCGTGATTACATGTCATTGCACGGCATGTAAGCACGCGGTGGGCTCGGGGATTAACACGCGTTCACCATAAAGAGCCCGCCTCGTGCTCCATTACCCCAAATCCCCGAGCTCGTGCGGATAAGCTTTTATCTAAACGATCACGGGGGACCTCACAAAGAGCAGGCTCTGTGCCACGGGGATACGCCATGTACCTTTTTGGCGACAAACAGCTCTCTCGGCTCGAAGTGCGGATGACGCGTCCACCGAGGTGGAGTCAAGGTCGGGACATGTGACGGCTTTACACAAAACACACTAGGAGCTCGTTGTTCTTACGTTTGTGGCTAGGAAGACAAGTAGGAAGGAACAAGTACAGAAGAACAAACTCGGCCATGCCAAGAAGTACCAACATCTGCAGAGCGGGCTCTTCTTTCCGAATGATCCCGTCGTTCGTTCAAAAATTGCATACGTCCTCGCCTAACGAAACACAAAATGGAAGGTGAATGGAGAACCAAGAATAGTTCTGTGATTCGTGCATATTAACCTACGTTTGTGGCTAGGAAGACGAGTAGGAAGAAACAAGCACAGAAGAACAAACTCGGCCATGCCAAGAAGTACCAACATCTGCAGAGCGGGCTCTTCTTTCCGAATGATCCCGTCGTTCGTTTAAAAATTGCATACGTCCTCGCCGAACGAAACACAAAAACAACGGCGAACCAAGGATAGTACTTTGATTCGTGCATATTAACCGCTACCAGGTTGACGATGAAGACGAGAGACATGTCCATGAGGACGAGCATCTCCGTGGACAAAAATAAAGATACGTCCCGTTATGGCAGCACTCGGCTGGACGGGATATCTCACCCCTACTACCCCAAGCCCGCGTAGACATGTTGCTCACCCAGGTGAAGGAGATGACGGCTGCCGTCTTGGCTGTTGTTAGCATCTTCTTAACATTCTTGAGCGCCCCCTGACAGCTAGTGCAGCTCTTGGTGTGGTTCTGCTTGTTCACGCACGCCGTTCGTGCCCAGGCGGAGCGGTCGCCACCACGGTTTGCAACAATACCAGGTCGAGATACACAAGCGTACGACAGAAAACGATGGCAGACGGGAAATGAGGTTCGGATCGGGACAATCCATGACACTGCAGACAAGAAATCCGAACAGAACTCCATTCAAGTTGCAACAAACGACGGCGCGACCTGTCTGCGTCGGACACATCCCGTCAAGGAGAGATGCCAACAGCACGAGGTTAGGGAAAATTGTTGTTGAGGAGTCGTGAACTCGATCGTTGTGAGGGGAAGTGGCGCGGGCCATCCCATGACGTACATAGAAAAAAGATGCGGCTTAGGGTTGCGTCACCTCGTACACGTTGAAGAGGTCTTCGCGGTTGCGCTCGCGCGGGGGCAAGGTGCGGTCGCAGTTCTTGTCCCAGGCGGGGCCCCCGGACCCGTGCTTGGTGATCCATTGTCTCCTTGAGGTGTTCCAAGGTGGGTGACGAAGAAGATAGTTTGGCGGCCCACGACAACACATTTGCCGCAACGATGAGCACAACAGTAGAATTGGGGCGTCAGCCGCTCGTCGGGTAGGCCCACCGAGAAGCGAGACTGAAAAACAAGGCAATATTCGTCTTGGCCCGCACTTCAATACTACAATTGTGCTGGCTGAAACCCCAATTTTCAATTGGGGAAGGGGTAAATCGTACATAACCGAGGACAAGAGATGAAGCAGATGCAATCCGCCATTCGAGAACCCAATGACCTACACGGCCATGAACGCTTAGCACAGACCGTCCGCCCAGGGTGCGCTCTCGTGGCAATGGCCGCACACCCCTCGAAAAATCTAAGTGCTCTCTCACAGGGCCAGGACGGCACGGTCGGCAGCCGCAGGAACGAAGACTGCTTGGCCATAGTTGGAGCTGTCGTACCCAGCAGAGGCCAAAATTTTCTCCTGCGCAAAACGGAAATGCGAGAGAAACCCGAGCAGGTGCCGCGCGTACGGCATGTTCCAAGCAAGGAGAAGTGCAATTTTGCCCCACCTCAGGCTCATCAATACATTGTTGACCATGCTGTACTTCTGCTTTCCACAGGATGCGTCTATTAGCCCTACGACGCGTCCAAAATGTATTTCAGGAGAAAATGTATTCAATGCAAACGCGTGTGAGACGGCACGGAAGGAGTACACCAATCGAAAGCTACACTCACCGCTGTGCAGAGAAGGTTGGCCACTCAGAAGGTGAGACAAACAAATAAACGGGACACAACCAACAGACGGATCTTTGTACTCCAGAAAAGAGGCAACAGACAGGAAGCTGGTATTCACTCCATGAAAATCAATGTACTTCTAAGTATCATTCGTGTCACGTGCGCACCAACTGCCTACCTGGTGGTGAAGGAAAACTAAGTCTTGGTGCAGAAACAGGCTGCCAGTGACGTGTTGCAACCAGGATGGCAGCTTCGTCACAACACTTCACCATGTCGCCATGGTGTGAAAAAAACGACGGAGGGACAAGGAGAGTAAATGGTCTATTTAATGATTGGTCTATTCTACGTCGACGAAGGACTTGGAGAAGTCGATCTGCCGGCGGGAGATACGCCCGACGAGCACGCACATAGGTAACACATCTGGAAGTGCTCCACACTTTCGAATTGGCTGTGCTGTGGTCTGGCGGTGTTATACTTCAGAGTCCTAGCTAACCTGCGCTCTGGCAATAAATATTTGACTATGCATACAATAGGTATCCCGATATAGTGCCGGTTGAATAGTGCCAAAGTCTGGCATAGTGCCGGTAATTTTCTTGACACAGCCAAGGGCCTCAAAAGCGCCAAACCAGCCCTACTGAGGGCTACCATTATAGTGCCGGTGCAGGTACTGTCGTTGAGGCCGGTTCAGACCACACACACAGCCTTTCTTGGCCTCAAGGCCTACCACACCAGCAGGACTCGGAGACGATTTACCTTCGAGCTAGCTCATTTCCTGTCGGTACGAACTCGTGACGTGTTCAAGCGTCATGGTTCACTGATCAACCAAATTCCACCACAGCCAATCAGCCGACAGTTTGGGATTTCAGGAGTAGTAGGGCGAGGAGGATGGCGGCAGTGACGAAGGAGGTGGAAAGAGAAGAATAGAGAAGGAAAGCAGTGATGATTGAGGAGGAAAATGTGGCATTGAAGGGAGCAAGAGCTTCGAGCCAGATAACATTCCTCGCCAAAAGCGCCGCAGGATGGAGATGAACGCCCAAAGTGGAAACGTTAGTGAAGAGAGGAAGGGTGGAAAATACAAGAAAAACGATGAAAGCACTCCGAAACGAACGTGTATGCAAAGTGGCAACCTTGATAAACACGTGCAGTATTCTGCTCTTGCTACCGTTTTTCTGTCGTAAATCTGGAAAATTGCGTAGCCTCCCTCATAGCACCCCCTCACGGGGTCTCAGATCGTGGCTTGATGAACGTTTTATCTTCTGTTTCTTAAACCGCACTGAGACGGAAGTATCTTCCTTGGTCAGCCGGTTTGCGCGGTCGATGGTAAGACACACAGAGAGAGACACAGATGCCATATACACGCCTCACCCCACCGGTAACGGTGCACGTGCTGCTGCTGAAGACTCTGTGCTACCCAGCCCTACGCAGACGGCCAGGGCGTACATCAGCACAGCTGCAGCGGTTTTCATGGCGCTTGTTTTAGCGGTCGCCTTTCTTGCTTCTGGGGGATTGCTTTATTTTCACTCGTTTGGGTTGCATAATATTGTGTTTTGTTTATTGATGGAGGTCTACGTCCATGTCGGACTCCAACTGTCCGTGCATCGGGTACGTGCATGAGCGTCCTTCTTTCGCTGTTGACGGGTGCCTTTGAGGTTGCCTGAATAGTGCTACGGCCTTCTTGCCACTACACCATTTATTAGCGAGGTAAAGTTTCAATAGGCAGCACGGTAAGGCAACGGTTCACTAACTTAATGCGTGCCCTGAGGTGGGAAGGGAACAACGGTGCCACAAGTAACGCATCTGGCCAAGCAAGCAATGATGTGCCCACTGCATGATTTCGACAGGCGAGGACCCTCACAAAACTCAAAGAAGTCCGCCCACGCCGCCCACCTCACAATTGATCCATACACCGTACGTTTGGCGCTCTGTCAGCCCCGCAAGCAAGGGGTTGCACTCTGAAATCGATAACTTGTCAATAGTGCCTAAGATTGAGGGATTTTAAAACCCTGAACCGTGCCGCCTTGGAACTATTCACGCAAATACTCTGAATAGTTCCGGTGGCCGATGAGTGCGGGTCTAACGTCTGGGCACACACCGGCACTATATCGGGACACCTACAATGTACTGTAGCTGGCTCCCATATTGATGCACACAAAAAATATTCATGCCGCACACACGAGATGTCAACTTACTTCGCGGTAGCTTGCAACCGTGATTTTTTCACCCCGTTTCTCTTGTCCTCCTTGGCCTGCTCCTTAGCCTTTTTTGAATTCGGGGCAAACGTGTGCACATAAGCCTGTCCGCGAAGAACGGAGGAGGAACAGGGGAACGGGCGGATGACAACAGGAAAGGCGTTGTTCTTGTCTGGACGGCGTGGTCTACTGGAGACGGGCACTGCTGTCTTCTGTTTGAGCGCGCGACACACCGATGGGGTGCCGAGTTGGCCGTCGGCGAGGCATTCAGCGACAGGAATGTTGTTTAGGGGTCAAGAGGGGTGAACGTGAGGAGAGACAGATATCGACTTACCGCCAAACCGGCAGGAAAAGTCACGTCTTGTGAGAGACATTTATTCATGAAAGAGCAGGTGGTTCCGTAAGAGAGGTGTTCGCGAAAAGGACCAGGCTCATGTCTCGCTAGAGAGGCTTTCGCCGGGAGACCCATACAAGCTTGACGCATGTATCGAGATGACAAGCATGGGCGCCACATATTCATGGACAAGGCCGCTCCACGCGCACCATACAATCAACGTGCATTCCGAGGCTGATTCACAAACACGAAAGCAAAATATAAATTGTTGTAGGCAGGCATAGAGGACACGAATGTTTGTTGTCGGTACGACAGCAGTACCCTCTCACCGAACGGCCGAGAAGCCGGACCCAGCCGGGTCTAGTGGGTATACCGTATAAGATTAGCAGGAGCTTTCCCGCCGAGTCTTTGGCTTCATTGATAACCTGGTGGCAAAGGATACAAAGCGATTTGGCATGTAGTGCACACAAACGGGGGCGAAATGCCAAAGTGCATATTGAGATGCGCCAACGACATGCGGATGGGAGCACGACAGCATGCCACGCTCCGTCACTCCGGGCACGACGGAGGTGCACATAAAAATGAAGACTCAACGCACGCTTCGTGATTCCGTTTCTCGCCGTTGATCTTTACGCATGTTGGAGGAAAGGGGTGGAATTGGTTTGGCGACAGCTCAATCAATACTATGATTTATGCGTTCAAGCGGGATACATCGAGAAATCGACCGATCAAGACGGGAAGAGAGCTCTATCGGCTGGACGGTAAGGCAGTCGCTCGAAAAACAACCGAAACCCACCAGTACCAAAATTTCAACACACAACGGTGTCCACACACAGAGCTAAGTACGCCTCTCATCTACTTTCCAGTACACTGTGTTCAAAGAAAGACCATCACGTAGCCGAGACTTCTTCTGCGCGACAAAATTTCTCGACCACTCATACAACCTAGCCTGCCACGCCCTATTGCAGGTTGAAACGCCGCAGAGATAGCGTTCATGAAACCAATCTGATCAAGCAATTTCGAGACAGACATGGCGGTTGGCCTTGTCCTCTCATCTCACCAGGCACGGTGGCTGGAAGGTGACCGTGCTGTCCGACGACACCGAGTCGTCGCGAAACTCGAACTCAAATCCATCCTGGGCCCGGCACGTGTGGACGACGTTCAGCGTGACACGTATACATAGGTGGGGATGGGTGAGTGGGGTGGGTGGGTGCGCAAAGAGGTCATCACGAGTGAATACAACCTGCGAACTGTAGGGATGAAGCGGGAGAAGGCAGCAAGTACCAAGGAATTGGGTAGGCTCCACACACGCACCGGCGGGGGAGGTAAGAGTGAATGGAGCATCAGCTAGGAAAGGGAAAATACGGTTACTGAATTGGGCAACGGTGTCGGGAACAGAACAACCCCTCCGCTGGCGCGAGCATATTTCTGCTTTCGTTCTCGAACCGGATCGGGTATCTGAACTACCAGCACGCGTCACCAGCCAGCGCACACATGCACCCCAGACGATTGTTTCAGGCTCAACCTGACAACGTCCGCTTGCTCAGGATAGCGAAAAAGATGAAAACCTCGAAAAGGGTGCACCACCTACGTAGTTGCGACCACGGCCCCGTGCCGCGATCACACTTGCCTGCAGCGACACTATCGTGGGCATAATCAACAGGAGGAACACTTGTGCGGGAAAATCTTGTCTCTGATGGCAGAAATTTGAAAACCGTCTGAGAACTCTCGCAGGATCTAGTTCGAGGTGGGAGTCTGTCAAACAGAGAATCAGAGAGAAATGAAAAAATACACGACAGATACCGTGGGGTTTCCGACAATTCTGACTCTCGCAAACAGTGAATTGCCAGAGAAGTACGCGGTCATTCCAGCGGAGTTTGGCTCCGCGGATGGATGGCAAGGTGCTTGTACAAGAAGCATCGGTGACGGAATTGTACGAATGCATTCACGCGGACCAAGAATGGGTACAGGCTACCTGCTTGGGATGAATGCACGGCCAGATCGCTTCATAACTTCCGTTCAACATGACCCTCCAAAAATTGTGGACGCAACTCGTACTTGACAGACGCACTCAAAACAATCTCGCATGCCTTTGGTAGGTGCCAGTGAGGGGAAGTAGCTTTCCACCGCGTGTTGTTGTTTCTCAGCCGATGCTGCGAAAGAATTGAGCACGAACTCAAGATCAGCTGAACCGACCTTCGTGGGCACTGGCCATCGTGCAGAAGGCTTCAAGTCGATCGGCGAGGGCCCCGTGTAGCGATCACCAGCGACACCTGCGGTCACCAGGCAATTTCCAGGGGCAACTAAAAAAAAAATGATCACAAAAAACAACCAGAACCACAACGGCAGTAGCAACAGCAGCAGCAGATGCATGGCACCAACATGGAAAAACGAAATACACACGTGAACAGACAACCTTTCGAGATGAACAGTGGATTGTAGACAGATACATAAACATGTGTTTGTATTCTAGTATATTTCTTCACAGGCCCAACGTCATTGACACGTGCAACTTTGCTTTGACAACACCATCACACACACGACCTGATGCGAAACGCACCGTGGTGGGACACCGTGACGTGTGACGGGTCAACAACGTTCTCCATGAACGTGTCCCAGCCGTACGCCAGGTCGTTTTGCCCGACACGGGCAAGCATTACTCTGCCGGACTCGATTCCTTCCTTATCGTCCAGGTCGGGAATCAGCTGCGCGGGAGTGAGCGCGCTCTCCAGGCCCGCGTCCGGTCCATTCTCTCCCCACACCCATACCATCCCCTGAGCCACCTGACACGAGATGCACGTGGGTTTCATTTTCAGGCGGGGAAGGGGAGCGCGTGAACAGGGAGCCACAGGGGAATGGGGGCTATTTAGTGTGCGCGCCGCCCCCCGAAAGAGGCAGGTACCGAAACCGAAGAGCGCAAGGAAATTTCCCAACAAGCCGCCGGCGGCGAACATCGCACATGTACGCCGACATTTTCTCATAACCCGGGAAAGTATCTACACCGCAAAATTAGAGTACTTGCTGAGCGTGGCAAGATAGATTGCTTATTTGAGGAACAAGGTCGCTGTTGTACTCTTTGTCACGCAGCGCTATAGGTCGTGATTCTGAGTTGGGTACACGAATCTGGGAATCGCTTCTCGCCTATGAGGAAGACACCAGCAGTTGTAGCCTTGTTTTCCCTTGGAATGTCAAGCACAGGGTCATTGTTGGTTAGAAGGCATGACAGCAGCGGCAAACATATTGAACCATGTGGTCCGTTTCGAAGGCGAGGCACGGATGGTACGAGACGAGCGCAAGAACAATTTTGGTGCGAAATTGCATCAAGTGCTACGCAGCTCAGATTCAGAGAATATTATGCTTGTCTGTGCCCGCTATTCGGCTGTGTGGTGACTGCAGGGGTACGGGGCGACGGTGGTAGCAGAAAAATGAGTCAAAACTCGCCTGTGTTGGGTAAACCTTGGCGCATGCCTTAGGCTGGGCCTCGTCCTTGCCTCCCCTGTCGCTCTGAGGGATGCTCAGGCACTTGCCATCGGCGTCGAAACGCCACGCATGGTACGCACAACTAGATCCAGTGGGATGGCGGGTGGCACGAGTTTGGCGAACGAAGGGCGTACGAAACAGGGGGCTGATCGAAACTTGCCACTGTCGGATGCAACCATGGGCGAGGCTGTGTCTTGTGCAACTTGCTGGTACTAGGCCAACGACCGCGCGATTGTGAACACGGAGTCCTGTACATCTCTACCGTAGGCAAGCGACAGCAAAACCGACTTGGGGTGGGAGGGAAACAGAGGTAGCATCGAAGGGTTTCTCACAAATCCTTAAAACATACGGACGCTGGCTGATAATATTTTTCAAGGGTGAGTTCTGTGAGGTACGTACCGAGGCATACCTCCGGTATAATCGCTGTTACGTACCCTGCCGAGGCCCGGTACGATCTGTACAGGCTTCCATACCTTACCGAAAACCTCGGTACGCTTCGGTACGTTTTCCATACCCTACCGAGTACACCTACACACAAAAAAGGTTGGTGCGTTCGAGGGTACGTACCAAGGTATACCACCGGGAAATACCTGCGGGATATGCCCTACGGAGCTTCTCGGTATGCTTGGGTATAGGCTTCACAACCTACCGAAATTCTCGGTACCCTTCGGTACAGGCTTCCGTACCATACTGAAATCTAGGTACACTTCGGTAAGTTTGTCATATCCTACCCAGGGTACCCGCACCCTACCGGACACAACCTTTGATACCTTCACTGTCATAGCGGAGGATTTTCGACTCACAGGAGAGAGCCGTCGTCCTCTATTCTGCCCTCGGTGAGTGGCGCCGCTCTGTGAGGGCAACGGTCGTCGAAGCACGACCAGCGACCCTCCTTGTTCCGCCACACCACCAACTCTTTGCCAAGCAGCTGTAGCCGCAGTGGCAGCAATTGTTGAGCGTTTGCACACGTGAAAAGGGGAAAGGGACTGGAGAGGCTCGAAGGTAGCGTTTGAGGATTTGTGATTCTATGCCCGATCTCTGGTATCGCCTGCAAACCTACGGTGCGATTGCTCTACGTCGGTCTGTGGCAAGCGAGACAACAGCTGAAGCGTCGCGGTGACGGAGGAGCTCCGTTCACATCGTGCTTTAGATACCCGTGAAACGAGACGAAAGAAAACCGTAGGTGTCGTTTATTCGGCAGTCACCGCCCTCGCCAAGGGCACCTCCGGACTAAAGTCAACTTTCCCACAGATCGCCGGAAAATCGTCGTGAACAGCTCAAAACTTAAACCTTTTCACACGGCCGTCAACTGGCCTACTCGCTGTTGAAGGAGAGCCTGAAGCACTGGCTTGCTTGCACTGGAGAAAAAGTGTCAGCGGAGGGTGGCTTACCTGAACAGGGTGCGCCCTACCGGGGTCTGTGTCCTTGAGCGAAAGCACAGGATACCACTGCAATATTTTCCGGGGGGAGAGGGTTGTCAGTATGTTGAAGTCCGCATGGGAAAGGTCCCTTCTCGTTCACGATATTTTCCACGCGCAGACAGGATCCGAAGCGTCGGTGTGCCTTTCGGTACACCACTCGAAAACAATGGTCGAAGATAAAAAAAAAAAAGAGGGCGAGTCCGGGACGCGACTGCACACATGTAGCTGCCGATTCCTGTCTGCGTCTGGCGAGGAGCGGTCGATGCAGACGACTATCGAAAACGTAAAGACCGTTTGTTATCGCGCATTGCGACAATCTTTAGGCTTCATCGAACGGCGCAGCTGGAACGGTCAGCGATGATCCCCAACTTTTTTACGAAAATAGCAACAGCGATGTGCCATGGGTCGTCCCACGCAGACCAATGGGAAGTATCAGGTAACCCGCCATTTACCTTTCCCCGCAGTTTCTTGTGATCGTCGGCCATGGGTTCGTCAATGTCAAGCATGGAGGATGACGAATGTTACGTGCGACCCGAAGTATGATCGTGGTAGTTGGTTCGCGTGCCATCAAGGAACGGAAAGGTTCAGGCCTTTTCCATTGGACCGGAAAATTGCAGCAGATCGCATATATTCCGTTCGTCTATTTAGAACGCAAGGTCATGTCAAAAACGTTATTCCACGACCCAATATATGTACCCCCCGGGAGGGCCCATTGAAAGAAACACAATTTATTTCCCTCAGTTTTTCTCTAGTTGTTTTTGACCATATGCATAGTGTAGTGCACATTGAACCTGTTTTACCTGTTTGTGCAGTGAAACACCAGCATGGGCCTTAAATGCCTGCGCCAAGAACCCGTTGCTGGTGGAGAAACCACATTACAGTCGTCCACATCATCCACACGTCCCACCCATCCTCAAACCAATCTTCAGCGAAATGCATCTTAGCCTGGGCTACCGGTGATAATCCGGCATAACCCTCCGTCCCGCCGTCCCGGCATTGCAGGGATGCGAGGTCTATGGTCTATCGGATTAGGGCCTGCGTCTACACCCCCCCCTCTGAGGGTGCGCTGATCATGTTCTCCATCTCGTCGTCTAGGTGGTATGCAGTACAGTAGTGTACGTCGTTCATGCACGGCGAGCACCCACGAGCCCGCGAGCGCACATGGCTAGGTGGCACGCAGATGCACAATACCTCCTACATGACAGGGCCCCGCTTGATATATTGGAGCTAGTACGGTATGGTTGACACAGGATTTTTTAGGGGCGGGGGTGGTCACTTCGTACCTTCCCTCCCCCCAAAACTCTCTCAAAAACAAGAAATGAGTACCAAAGTCAATGGTGGACCGAGTACAACCACCACATTCTTCGACACCTACGTAGGTACCCAATGTCTTGTTTTGGAGAATTTCGGGAGGGGGAGGGTACGAAGTGACTAGCCTCTTCCTCCCAAAGGCCAAAAAATATCCTATGTAGAAAGATGGCATGTTAAGAAACACCTTGAACTATAGCGGGTTGTCGTGCATATGCGTGCCCCCTAGCCAAATGCGCTCGCCGCGCCTGCACGCTGTACACTTCTGCGTACCGCACGTAGACCTAGGCGACGAGAGGGAGAGCATGATCAGCGCACCCTCAGGGACGGGTGTAGGCCTAGCCCAGGTTGTTGCGGCCCAGCCCAGGCTATTGCGGCCCAGACTAGTCAAGCATGTTATCGCCGCGCAGTGCAAGTAGCCTCGGAGTTCAGCGAAGAGGGGGAGAGGGCAATGAGGAAGCGGGAGGACGGGTACGGTGGAGAAAGACGAGAGGAACGAAACGAAGAGGAGGAAGAGGAGAAGGACGTGGAGCTGGACGTAAGAGCGAGGGAGCGTCCATGGACCCCGAAACGGCGTTCTTTGGGGTTGGCGTAGTTTTCCGTGCGAGAATGTGCCGGAAAATTGTAGAAGCAGCGGTAGGCGACCGGGACACTGTCAGCACAATCCTGAGCTCTACATGATACACAAACTCTGTGGTTTCCGTCGAGTTGGGGGCTCTTTGTTCACGCGCGTAGAGGGGTGATGCTACATATTACTCCGGGCTTTTGCTTTCGCCGAAAATTGGTTCCAGGATGTAGGTGTGGGCGATGTGGATGATGATCGTCGGGAGGTTTTCCACCAGCAACACATTTTTTAACGCAGGCATGTTAGTGCATCACAGCGTTACATCGGTGTACAACAGGTTTGACATGCACTGGTGAATGCATTCGATGCCAAGGAATGAGGCAATAGCATGGTGGGAAAAAAACAATCCTGCCATTAGGCCCCCTGGGGAGGGGTACCCAGGTGTGCGGGATAACTATATTCGTACACCTTTGGTCCTATGTAGGGGACATTTCATACAATCTCCCATACTACTGGGACTTTTATTGAACTGCCCATGATCGCTTCAAGGACTGCCCATGGAGTGCCCGTGAACTGCCCACGAAGTGCCCACCGTGGGCATTTCAACCTAGAACTTCGCCACCGGCATATCAGCCTAGAACTTGGCCACTGGCACATCAACCTTGAACTTAGCCACCCAGCGCCAACCTACACGTAGCATGTAACGTGTGGGCTTGGGGTGAAGGTTAGGATTAGGGTTAGGGTAAGGGTTAGGGGTTTCTGCCGTAATAATGCTCATTCCACAGCAGATAATTAATGTATCCATAAAACAAAACTTCGTAGTCCGTAGTAGTTGCTGTGATCCCTTTTCAAAAATGCACTGTGATTTGTTTCAGCCTCCGGTGCTTTCGCTAGGAGGGAGACCAAGGCACACACGATTGTGCGCGCCGTGTCTCGCGCCCAGGGCGACCGCGACCGTGGCGCAGTGGCGCAGTGAGCGCAAGAAGGTGGCGGTGCAACCGGCTGCGGTACGCAAAAAAGAGCTCAAATCGGTTTTGGGGTGCTGCTGGTGTGCTGAGTGGTCTATTTTGAACAACCTCACGGCTACGATTCCAGTGCCTTCCTTTCGCGCAAAGGGAGACCGAGGTCCAAAAGGTGCTGCACGCCGCTTCTCGCGCCAAGCGCGGCCGCGGCCGGCGCAATCGGCTGCGGCACACCAAACAAAGGTCAAATCGGTTATTGCGGAGTGCTGCTGTGTTGATGTGTGGTCTGTTTTCGAACATCCTCACGGCTACGATTCCAGTGTTTTCCTTTCGCGATGAGGGAAACCGGCGCACAAAAGGTGTTGCGTGCCGCTTCTCGCGCCCAGCGTGGCACAGCAGTCAGGGGATGGTTTGCAGAAAACTGCTGTGTAGGGGGCACACAACAATACGAAATGAAATCCATCCACGTATCCATTGCAGCTAGCAATTGACAAAAAAGTGCGAAATACGGCTTGTACCTACCTCTGTCTGTACCTGTCTAACACTCTGTAGCTTGCAGTTCACGCTGCTAGCTATTACTGTGCTGGAGTGGTTGCCAACCAGAGCATCATCCAGCAGCAGCAGCAGAAGCAGCAGCAGCAACAGCAGCAGACCCATGAGGCCGCGTTGGCTCTATCACAAGAGTTCATGTTTTGGAACTGAAAAAGATTCGGCGGAAAGGTCCTGTGCAGGCAATTGATGCAGGAGAAACGAGAGATGTCCGTTCTCTCGGTGTGTGTACCTATACACAGCACATGCCTCCCACAAACAAACAGGATACTGCCTGCTGTAGGTGGCATGAAGAGAAGATATCGTACAGCAGTAACAACAACAACAGCAGCCCCGGCTAGGAAAACAGGGAAAAAGTTGAGGATGGATGTGCCCTTCACCGTGTTGAAAAGTAATTCGAAAAGAAAGGCATGATCCGATGTAGTATTATATGTTTGTAGTAGATATGCATAGATGATTCGTTCTTGCGTGTCTAGCATCAACTGGCTAATCTATGTTGATAGATCTCGGCTCCTCCCTCTGGATGCAGCACACGTCTCGCGCATCGTTGATAGCTAGATTGAACATTCAGCAGTAACAAGAACGAATGGCAGACAGACCTGGTGAGGTTACCCTTTAGCTTCAACTTCACAGAAGAAGAGTCGAGGATGCGGTGTTCTTGCCGTGAAAACAGAAGAAAATTTCATCGGGAAGAAAGGCCTATCGATTCGCTTGGCATTCTTTTCACATCAATATAATCTTCATCCCGTCGCTGCCGTCGCGCTGTCGGTCTGTCGATCGAGTTGGGTTGTGTTTCGTTGTGTTGGGTTGGGCAGGGTGGGAAAGGAAGGGTTGGGTTTGGTCGGCCGGTTGGTCGGGGTGTGTTTGGGGGTCGGGTCGAGTTGGGTTGGGTTGGGTTAGGGATAGAGTAGGTTGGGTAGGTTGGTCGATCGGTCGGCCGGTCGGTCGGTCGGTCGGGTTGGGGATGGGTTTCGTTTTGAGTTGGTTACATTAGGTTGGTAGCGTAGGGTAGGGTAAAGTCGGGTCTGGTCGGTCGGTCGGTCCGTCGGTTGGTCGGGTTGTGTTCTGGGGTCGAGCTGTGTTTGGTTTTGGGTGGGTTGGGTTGAGTTGGGTAGGGTAGGGTAGAAGGTAGGGTGGGTTTGGTCGGTCGGTTGTTTGGGTTGTGTTTTGGGGCCGAGTAGGGGTGGGTTGGGGGTAGGGTGGGTTGGCTCGGTCGGTCGGTCGGTCGGTCGGTTGAGTTGGGGTTGGGTTTGACTTGGGATGGGTCGGGTTAGGGTAAGGCAGCGTAGCGTAGGGTAGGGTTGGGTCGGTCGGGGGCTGGGCTGGGGGTAGGGTGTGTTTGGTCGGTCGGTTGTTTGGGTTGTGTTCTGGGGTCGAGCTGTGTTTGGTTTTGGGTGGGTTGGGTTGGGTTGGGTTGGGTTGGGTTGGGTTGAGTAGGGCAGGGTAGAAAGTAGGGTGGGTTTGGTCGGTCGGTTGTTTGGGTTGTGTTTTGGGGCCGAGTAGGGTTGGGTTGGGGGTAGGGTGGGTTGGCTCGGTCGGTCGGTCGGTCGGTCGGTTGAGTTGGGGTTGGGTTTGACTTGGGATGGGTCGGGTTAGGGTAAGGCAGCGTAGCGTAGGGTAGGGTTGGGTCGGTCGGGGGCTGGGCTGGGGGTAGGGTGTGTTTGGTCGGTCGGTTGTTAGGGTTGTGTTTTGGGGTCGGGTTGGGTTGTCGGGTAGGGTAGGGTAGGGTCGGTCGGGGGTTGGGTGGGCTTGGTCGGTCGGTGGTTCGGGTTTTGTTATGGGGTCGGGTCGGGTTGGGTTGGGGGTAGGGTGAGGGTTTAGTTGGTCGGTCGGTCGGTCGGTCGGATTTGGGATGGATTGTTTTTGGGTTGGACTGGATTGTGTAGGGTGGGGTAGCGTAGGGTAGGGTCGGATCGGCCGGTCGGTCGGTCCATCGGGTTATGTTTTGTGGTCGGGTTGGGGTGGGTAGGGTAGAAGGCAGGGTAGGTTTGGTCGGTCGGTTGGGAGGGTTGTGTTTTGGTGTCGGATTGGGCTGGGTTGGTGGTAGGGTGGGTTGGGTCGGTCGGTCGGTCGGTCGGTCGGGTTGGGGTTGGGTTGGGTTTTGGGTTGGGATGGGTATACGTAGGGTTGGGTAGGGTGGGTTTGCTCGGTCGGTTGGTAGGTTTGCGTATTGGGGTTGGGTTGTGTAGGGTATAGGGTAGGGTAGAGTAGGGTTGATTTGGGTCTGCCGGTCAGTCGTCGGTCGGTTGGTTGGTCGATTGGACGGCCTGGTTCGTACGGACTTACTTCTTCGTGTCGCTCGGCTCCTGTGCGTCACTTTTTTCTCTATCTACTACATGTTTGTGGCGGAGTGTATTTGCGCGTTGGTGTGTGGTTCGTTAGAAGAGGTGTTGATTGGGGCGTGTTGGTTACAAGTGCCGCCTTTTGCAACCGATTCACCTTGTATCAGGCGGATATTGAGGGTTGGTTCTTGCTCTGGTGTTGATGGGTTCGTCTCTGCCCCACCGACCGTGCCCGGTTTGGGGTTGAATAAATTGGGTTGGGTCGGGTTGGATTGGGTCAGGTTGGGCTGGGTTCGGTTGGGGGGTTGGCTCGGGTTGGCTCGAGTTGGGGATGGCTTGGGATTGGGTCGCCGCCGTCGATCGCGCCGCCGCCGCTTGGTCGTTCGTCGCCGTTCGGTTGGGTTGGGTTGGGTTGGGTTGGGTAGGGTTGGGTAGGGTTCGGTAGGGTTCGGTAGGGTCGGGTAGGGTTGGGTTGGGTCGGCCGGTCGGCCGGTTGGTCGGTCGATCGGGCGGCCTAGGGCCACCTTCGTCGATCGCGCCGCCGTCGCTCAGTCGATCGTCGCCGTCGATCGCCCTTGTTTTTGTCTAGGAGTACACTGGTTGCGGTTGAGGAGCTCTCATTGGCCGCCCATGCGCTGCCCATGAACTGCCCACGAAGTAGTGTGAGAGCCCACAGGGAGTTTTAAACAAAATAACAGGCAGCAGTGTCGTTCACGGATGCGGCGTAGCTTCGCTGTTCGACAAAGAAGTAGCGTCCCGCGATTCTCCCAGTCAATACCCTCATACTCCTCTTGTGTACATAGCACGTCACGCTAGACCGTAGCGCCTTCTGAATACCCCGGCACCCCCCTTGTCGAGGAGGTCAAAGGTGGAAAAAGATATTTTTCGCGAGCTAAACAGGAGAACAAGAATGGGGACAAACCGGCGTGGGTAACAGTCCGAGAGTCGATCTACAGCAGTAGAAGCCCAGAAGACAAAAACTGCGGCGAAACTTCGTCATCGTCGCTTGTGCCAAGGCCGATGGTGAGTGATTCTACAGCTGCTGTAGTTGAACGTGGTGCGTTGGCTCAGTGGGGCCCAGATCCTCAACACAGCAGTAGTATGGATGTCGATGATTCCTCTTCGTTGCCTTGCTCACCCTCGACGGAGAGCTCACCTCTGCCGGAGTGCGTACACCGCCTCCTCCGTTCAGGCTCTGCATAACGGCAACCGGCAACAACACTGACAATACTGACTTGCAGCAACAACCGACAAACCTTGTTCAGGTAAACCTAACAGCAGTAGCTCGGCGCAAGCATTGAATTCAGGTCGGGCACACCTGTTTGTTCCAGTCGAAGAGGTCCTCCTTGCCTGCTGGCGAGGCTGCGACAACACCGGGCGACGAGTCAGAGTCAACTGCTGACAACCCCCTTGCTGCGGAAGGAACCACCCTGCGGGGAGCGCCACTGCTGGCGGGTAGGTGGAAGCCACTAGCAACACTCAAGCCAGCAGCCAGGAGACGAGCGCACCGGCCAACCATGATATATATCAAGTGCAACTGTACTGTACAACCCGTAGGGCGACACCACAGGTGTGTGTGCTTGCGTTGTCGACATGTCGACACATTCCGACACATGCACCAATTTCCGCCGCATTTGGAGCTGCAGCGCTCTTTTTTTTTTTTTTTTTTTCCAAATACAACACAACGAGTCCATCTCCGTCAGAGAAAAGAGTCAAAGACAGATTAGCAATGGAATCATAGCGTCAAAGAAAACTACCTGTTGTGTGTCCACGATTTCCCAGACAGCATATATGGACATCTCCCCTGCGGATAACAGGCTCAACAAGACAGTTTGGTAGCTGTGTTGTGTGTCTTATATATGTTATGTTGGGAAGGTGTAGACGAAAAGTGTTGGGCTGTTAGTTAGTCGGGTGTTTTATGTGTGGCACCCTGTTGGTTGTGGATCTTCATCCATTTTACACGTGTATTTCCAGTTTGGTATGCATTTAACGCGAGGAATATGATTTGATTTTCTTAATATCACAAAACAAATCCATCTCTATCTATAGAAATACGTCAAAGATAGAGTAGCAATGAATCCATAGCGAGAGCGAAAGGCTACCTGTATGTCTACGGTTTCCCAGACAGCATACAACGATAACTCCCCTGTGGGTAACAGGCTCAACAAGGAAGTTTGGTAGCCATCTTGTGTATCAATCTGTATGTTATGTTGGGAAGTTGTAGACGGAAGATTTAGGGGAACTCGGTTTGTCGGGTGTTCTATTATGGCACCCTTACGTGGTTGCGGAGCAAGCGCGTTTCGGGTTGTTTGTTGTTGTTGTTGTTGTTTCTCACATTAGCTCTAAAAAAGAAAGATTGGGAG
>CACKRE030000837.1:6804-26770 GCA_902602495.3 Ectocarpus sp. CCAP 1310/34
ATGATTGGGATCCCTGGCTGGAGGGTGAAGGCTGGTTGCCGGTGGGCGGTATGTCGGCTGGTGTGGGACGTAGCGACTGCTCGCCGATGGTAGGTGACTGCTGTTCTGCTGGCAGTGGGGCGATTTCTGCTCTCTCCTTCGCAAGTTGGGCGTCCACCCTTCGTTGAACTTCTTGTTGCAGCTCTTCTTTGCTGAGGGTGGAGAGGTCGATTTCGGAATCCTCCGAGGTAGGCATGATGTTTTTGTTGTGGGAGTCTACCGATTGCGCGTGAATGCACAACCCCCCGGTGTACTACGACCGCGCGCAGAATCTGAATCTGATTCGCACTAGTGTGAAAGGTAAACTACGCGGGGTGCAGCAAGCCCGTGTTGGGCGTCTGTTGGGGCAGTGGGTAGTCGGCCGTGTTAGGCCGAGAGAGAGAGGTAGAGATTGAGATTGCGTTGGCGTTGGAGAAAGCGTTGGAGAAGGAAACTTGATTGGAGAGAGACGGCGGTAGCGGTGGAGAGAGCGAAAGCAGTGCGCTAGATGCGCGAGCCTTCAACACCGCAACCAAGGCCAAAAGGGTCCCCGTATCTGCATCGGTGGTACCCATCAACATACGAAATTCTCAACACGTATCCCCGAGGATCCTCATGTCTAGAGACTGCTGCGAGTATATCTTACAGCAGCGGACAGGGCTCCTTATGTTGTTCCCTTCGCGCTGTACTCTCTCCGTCCGTGCTCGGCATCATTTGAGAGTTACCAAGTACTGCATGAAGGTATGACTGCTGTGAACGTTGTTTGTGCTTACACACCAGGATGCCGAAGGTCCTGCTACACGAGCTCGCGGCGAAGAAGTACGCGACTTTCCTCGCCGAGTCGCTGTCTCCGGCGGCGGCGAAAAACCCGGGAAACCTCAACCTCCCTCCTCTCAGCTACTACCGGCGCCCGAGGCGGAAGCGACAGGTAAGCTCGGTTTCCTTCGCGATGGGGTCTAAGTGGAGGTGTTTGTCGTGCTATGCATGCATGCATCTTGCTGTTGTGCGTGTGTTTTTTCTATGCTCTGCCTACAGGAGTTGCTACAACAAGCGTTCGACTGCTCAAGTCAGTGCTGACTGAGCATTTACTGCTGTATCTTCAGTAACAGGATATCCAAAGGGTTTGCTTGCCAACGACAGCAGTTTGCGCCTAACCCGACCCGGTCGCAGGGCAACCCAAATCAAGGTCCGGCATGCACAGGGTGCGGCTTTCCATCGCTAGCCGTTGTAGATATGTATCTCCTGTTGCCTTTTTTAGCGTATGCACCAGTCTTCCCCCGGCCTGCCCCCCTCCGTGCTGGGTTGGGCCGAGGTCCGTAAGTGGACTTAGACCTCGAAACACCACGCAACAAAGACGGATACACAGCCCCTATCACTGATCAGAAGGGGATCCTGAGCTTGGCGGCCGGGAACTACCGCTGTCCTAAGATCGGGGAAGTTCGCGACCTAGCCGACTTGGGTAGCTGCAAATGAGACTAAATCCAGACGCCCCGGCTTGGACACCGGGGCCATGCAGCAGCAGAGAACACGGTGACCACCGTGGGGGTCTGCACCAGAGAGGGGAAAGGAGAGGGTTCAGAGCTGGAGGGCCGCACCGCTCTTGGACAAGACAACTCGCTGTGACAAAAGGCAAGCACCGGGGTAACTTGTACGTGAGCCCGAGAGCCTGCAAAAAAATTAAACGACAAAAAAAGAGGGCACGAAAGAGGAAAAGCAGGGGACGGGCGAAGCGTAGGCTGGCTAAGAGAGCAGTACGCACCGCCCGAAAGAGATAGCAGGGTCGACTTCTTGGGGTAACAACCTGGAATGTGCGGACTCTGGCTGGAAACGGGAAGAATGGGTACGGGCGAGCCTTCAACATCCTACACGAGGCAGCGAAGCAAGATATATCGGTCGTAAAGCTGCAGGAGATCAGGAGGCCAGGTCAAACGGAGTTTGCAGCAGCGGGTTTCCGAGTGTCATGCTGTGGTACGGACAAGCGTAATATCCATGGTGTGGGAATAGCCGTTAAAGAGTCACTGTGCAAGACCTCCACTTTCACCACGAACTATGTCGATGAACGCCTCATGGCCATGAGGTTTGAGATGACGGGCCACCGCGGAGCTGTCAACTTCGTTGCTGCGTACGCCCCAACTGAGGTCGCTGCCGCTGACAGCAAGACAGAGCTCTGGGGAAAACTTGACAGTCTCGTGCGGAGGATTCGCTCCAAAGAGTGCGTGTATATCCTAATGGACGTCAATGCTCGGACGGGAGTGAGGATGAATGGGGAGGACGAGGGCGTCATGGGGATACACGGGCGTGATGAGCTAAACGAGAATGGCAGACTACTGCTGATCTTCGCAGCGGACAACAAGCTAGCACTCGCGAACACATTCTTCGAGACACGCAAGGGTTGGAATATGGCACACCTACAACGGTGCGTCAGGGACCGACCGCTGGCGCCTCTACTAAATTCTAACGCGGCAGGCACACCGCGGCCGAGTGTCTAACATGGTTGTCATCCCCCAGCCGGTATTCCCAGTCAAGGCGGACTCAGACCAAAACATGGTGTTAGCCACCGTCAACCTCGGTGGCAGGCTTGCCCACAACCGAGCAGTTCGGACCAAACCGAAACAGAAGCAGTTCGACCGACGGGAACTGCAGGTCGAAGCAACGCGATTGGATGGGACTACGCGGTTCCCAATTAGGAGGCCTCAACCTCGACCATCAGCAGCGCGAACGAGCGACCACCACCCCGGAGAAGGCGACCGAAATCACCTATGCTCTCCTCGAAGCGGCGAGGGCGATACTACCCGAGGAACCGCGGAGACGATGCACGCAGAGATGGTGTGAGACCCCTGAGACAAGGACAGCATTGGAGGAGGCCCTCACCAAACGGCGGGAAGCGCGCCAAGCGATGAAGGACAAGTTAAACACAACATCGTGGAGGGCCCTCAAAGCAGCGTGTAAGGGAGTGGCCGCAGCAGTCGAAACGGGCATATATGCCCACCTGGACAGATATGTGACGGGACTCGAAGCGGTCTACAAGGACCGCGATATGCGAGGCCTCTACCAACACCTCAAGAGATCAGTGCGTCTCAGTGGGAGACAAGCGGGAGGACAGCAGCCCGTTGCGGACGAGAATGGCGTGCTGCTCCGGAGAACGAACGACATCCTCCAGCGATGGGCGAGATTCTTCGGCACCCTCCTCAACACCAATTCCCCCACCCTGAGCCCAGACATCATCGAACAAGTGACGCAGCGACCGGCGACACGTGCCACTCGACGCTTGGGAGCGGTGCCAGACCTCGAGGAAGTGGAACGGGCAACGAAAGGACTGCAGAACTGGAAGGCACCCGGCAATGACTCCCTCCCTGCAGAATTGCTCAAGATCGATGTCGACGACGAGAAACACATCGTCCTGTAGCACCTCCGTGACATCCTCCTCGAGGTGTGGAACGGAGGAGAGATCCCCCAAGAGTGGAAGGGCACAACCATCAAGGTGTTGTACAACAAGGGTGACCGGTCCAACTGCAACAACTCAGGGGGATCTCGCTCCTATCTCACGTAGGCAAGGTCCCCATCAAGATCATCACCAACCGCCTAAGCGCCTCCTGCGAAACCAACAACATACTCCTGGAGGAACAATGCGGGTTCCGACCTGGGCGGTCCACCATGGACATGCTGTTCGTCGTGCGATGACTCCAGGAGTTGGGGCGGAGGAGGAAAATACCGCTCTACATGTGCTTGGTCGACCTGCAAAAGGCGTATGATTCGGTGGACCGAGAGATGCTGTGGAAGGTCCTGGCCGGGGCCGGGATCCCTGGGACATGATTGCCGTCATCCGCCAATTCCAGGACGAAATGCGGGCCCGGATGCGCATGGACGACGGAGAGGTTTCGGCCTGGTTCATGGTCACACAAGGCCTACGACAAGGGTGTGTGCTGTCCCCCTTGCTGTTCAGTATCTTCTTCGCCGCGGTCATCGAGGTCGTTACCATTCGATTCAGCGAGGATGATATTATTCTGGAGAACCTCGTGTACCTGGAGGAGGAGACGGGGGCGGGGGCGAGCACACCACTTGACCGAGTGCGGAGGGCGGTATGGGGGATGCTGTATGCCGATGACGCCGGCGTCGTATTGAGGTCTGCCGAAGGACTGGCGAGAATGATGACCGTCATCGTGGAGGTGTTCGGGAAGTTTGGGCTGACGGTATCGGAGACGAAGACGGAGACGCTCCTGATGCGCGCAAAGGAGAAGCACACAACAACACCACCGCCCCCCCCGCCGCCACCGCTGATCATCGAGGCAGCAGGGCAGAGGTATGCCCAAACGCCTGACTTCCGGTACCTAGGTGGCCTCGTCAACGATCATGGCGACCTCACCCGGGAGATCAATTACCGGAGCAGAGCAGCGTAGGCGTGCGTCAGGAAATATGGCCAGGATCTCTTCGGCAGGCCGAAAGCACCGTTGCGACTACAGCTCGCCTGCTCCAGGCCGAGGCGATGGAGGCACTGCTGTACGGCTGCATGACATGGGCCCCACGTCAAGACCAATACCGGACGTTGCGAACGATACACCACCGACTGCTCCTGCGAATAATCGGTTACTAACGCACGAAGGGCACCTACCGGCAGCTCTCCTACGCCCAGACCCTGAAGAGGGTAGGGTGCCAGAGCGTGGAAACAACTATTCGGCAACGGCGCCTGCTGTTCACGGGAGCGCAGGCAAGGCAGCCAGACGGACGACTCCCGAAACGGGTGATGCTTGGCGAACTGATGGGGGGGGAGGGTCCAGGCAGGGGGAAACCGGAGCAAAACTGGCAGATGTGCCTGAAGGACGACCTCAGGATGTTCGAAGCAGAGCACGGATCTACGGACGCCGAGCCATGCTTCGTCGGAGTCGCGGAAAAACTTGGATGGAAGCAGCGAAGGTGGACCGGGGGGTACGGTGGCATACAGGGGTACTGCAGGGAGCTAAGCGGTTCATGGCGTCCTGGCATAAGAAGGAAGAGGAGGCTAGCCGACAACGAGCGCTCAACCGAAACAAGAAGCCCAACAACAACGTGGACACGGCAACAACCACGGGGGTGGGAAGGGTACAGCAGGCGGACGAGACGGCGAGGAAAGGCAGGAAACGCGAAGGGGCGGACCGAGTGGCGCGAAATACGTCGCGGAAATGAACCTCTTGCTTGACTTACTTCCCCCCCCCACCCCCCCACCCCGGCACTGCACCGTGGTATCAACCCCCCGCGAGCGATGATGTGCATGGACTGGCTTGAGTGGCCCGCTTTGTCTGGTGTTGTTATTTTGTTGCTTGTCGCTAAGGCGTGTGTCTTGCTCTTTCCCTTTGCTTCTCTCCATCTGCTCTCTTCCTTGCTTTTTCTTTTTCTTGTCCTTTTTTCCTTTTTTATCTTTTTCCAATCTAGGGTTACCTCGCATTGCGTGCAGAAGGCGAGCGGAGTGTTTTAGACTATCTGTCGTTGACTTTTTATTGGCTTGCGGACCCTTCGGGTCCATTTTATTTTCGTATACCTTGTTTTGGGTAAGTTAGCGTGTGACCACGGGAATCGACCCTGTCAAGTGTTAGACTAGTACGGACAGAGGAAGGTATTGGGCAGAGAGAACGGAACGGTTTTTAATGTGAAGACAACAACAACAACAACAATACCAACAACCCATCGAGTTTTCTTGTGAACGGAACTGAGAATCAGCCTACAGTGTAGGTGACAACCATCGCTTCTGAATCGAGGGAGATGGCAAGACGCAGGGGGAAATTCCGGATGGAAGGAGCAATGAATATCGTTTGGTAATGCATCCTGTGCATGGAGTTGACACTAGGTCGTGTGCATGCGATCGCGTAGCGTTTATTTAGGTTGCTTATCCATGGCCAAGGGTTGTTGCGCTTTTGGTCGAATCGGCACCACCCCCTTCGGCAAGGGCAGCAGCACTCACTTACCCTAGACGATCGCCTGAGAGACTACCATAGTCATGAAATTGCTTCACGAACCAACTCGTAAGGTAGCAACATGGACCTTTACTAATCGGCGATGCTGCTGTCTAACAATTCTCTCGATTTTCGCTCCGCCATACGAACGGTGCATGGTGTTGCCTCTCTCCCTTCGCCATCAATTTAGCGGTCGGACATGGCGAAACCCTTGCCGATATTTCACGTGCCAACGTCGGGACCAACGGAGGGCTCCCACGTGCACCAGTTCGCCCCGGAGTGGCGTAAGCCTATGGTGCGTCTGGAGTGGTAGAAGGAACGGTGATGAAATGGAGGATGGACGGTTCTATATACCGCTATGGACGTCGTCGTAATCATTGCGAAGCCGCACGCTCAACTCGGGAAGCCCCGCTTTGGCGCAGTCTCGTGTGGAGGTACCACCTCGTCAAAGTCTACGTGCGAGGTGGCTTCCAAGTGGCGTATGCGTTCGGTCAGCATGAATAGCCCGCGCACACGTACAACACGCTTTGCGCACCGGGACTAGAACTGCGTGTATAATCCAGCTGAAACACTGCATTCGTGGATGAACCAGTTTGCGCAGTCGATGCTGCTTTGAGAAGCAAACACACGCTGACTTATTCAGCGTCCTGGCATGAATCTATTGATGTTTTTGGAGAATATGAAGCTGGTTTTATTCCGGCGCGGTGGCAGGCATACGTCAGTGCGCACGCACCCTGCGCCCCCACGAAAAAATGGTCGATTGTGCGCAAAATATGTTTTTGCTCTGGTCGGCAAGAATCCAAGCCCCCCCCCCCCTAGGTTTCCTCATCGTGCATTCGTCTGTTGATTTTGTTCTTCTTGGCGTCCTCATGCCTTGTTGTCTTTGCTTGCACCAGTCGGTGGAGCCGGAACAGATCGGCGCCTTCTTCAAGCCCGGAAATGGGATAATCGAGCCCACCCTGCAGCCCCCGCCGGAGTTGAAGATGGCCGGCATTCAAGGCGAGCGCCGTTTTCTTGCACGCATCCCGCTCCCGAGCTGGTGGGGACACAACACACTCTAGCTCAAAGTTGCGCCTCTTTTGTGGCTGCAGTTGCTTTCGTCATCCCTTGTGTAGTGGAGGGACACGGTGCCCCTTTTACCCGAAAGCCCCCGAGCTTACTGCGAACGAAGCGGCATAGTTGGGCTCTTGCGTGACCCTCTGCATGCGCGTTTTTCGTGTCCTGACGGAGCTACTTTTGAACAGATTTAAAAAAAAAAAAACTCACAGACCAATGAAATCTCATCTATTTGAAAACTTTCAGACCAACAGACCGCCAACACCTGTGTCGGAGCGTGATTTTTTTTGAAAATATTTGCGTGAGGTTTTGGGATGCACAACAGCAGCAGAGTCGCCATAAAGTGTGTGTTCCGTCAAGAGCTGGACCCGCCGGCGCTCCTCCTCCAGCTTCTCCGCCGCCGCACGCTTCTCCTCCTCCGTCCTCACCCTGCTCGCGCGTTCGGCTTCCGCCGCAGCGGTTGCCAAGTCTCCCAGCCGCTGCTGCTCCTCCGCAACTTTTTTCGCCTCCTCCGCTGCTTTTTCCGCACTACGTTTGGCTGCCATCGCCTTGTTTTTACTTTCACGCGCTTTGACCGCGGCTGCGTGCGCGACGTCGCGGCTGCGGCTCAGCGCAGCAACGTCCCCGCGTTGAACGACGCTGTCGTACCGCCGCTGAGACGCCCTCTGTATCAAGTCCTTCCCATTTTCAGCTTCCAAAGTCGCCTGCTGCGAGCGATATTTTTGTTTTTCTGTGAAAGCCCTTTGTTTTTGGCCCGTTGGTTACCCATCAGTACTCGATCTTGCAAGACGGGCTGTGTGGCGTAGGAGTGGTGGATTGTGGTGCGGTTTGTTGTGCGACCTTCGCATAAACAGGAGCTGTGGTTTTGTCTGTTGGGGTTTTCGCAATCTCCACGCACGTACGTGGGAGCCGGTGGAAAGCACCGAAAATCACATGTTTTTAGGGTCTTTGGCGCCTTTTTGATGTCAGTTCGCAAAACTGACAGATAAACCCCTGCATATGACCTGTCAGCAGGTCTTCTTCGAGTAGCAAGAGCCAATTCGTATGTGGGTGCGAGTAATACGTATTGCAAGTTTGTCCTTTAATATCAAGTCAAATTGTAATTTGGCGGCGTCAGCAGGTTTGTCGGTTCAACTTTTTTTTGGAAGAATCACTCGCACATACAACCAACAGACCACCCGCACATACACGGTTTTTGGAGGGTCACGCGAGAGCCTAATAGTGGTATGTTTGCTTGCCCTGCACCGTGCTTTTTTGCCCTGGCCTGTTGTGCGGACTCGGTTAATCACATGGTCGCCGCCCGAAGACGATATACATGTACAGTAGATGAATTGAATCCCGCGTTTATTGCCCACGCCTAGAGAATGGAGAACACATGGAGAGTGATTGCATTGGCGTTACTGCGCCCTTGGCGTTTGTCCAGGTGTAACACACTTGCTGCCGCTGCTGGTACTGGAGCTGTTTCTCGCGGCAGCGCTTGTCATCCACCCTACGCCTTGAACTTGGTAGACCTACTTGTTTTCGTCTGTATCTATGTGGTTGTGTTCTTGTCCGAATCTAGCGCTCGGACGTCAATAATGGGGACCTGAACCTCCGTTATTCATCACGGGTGACTTTTTTGGCTCACACTTGCGATTTTGAAGGAGTCCTTCCCGACTCCCCCCCCCGGTGTTTGCCATTGGGGTTGGGTTTTCGTCGCTTTAGCAACGACGTTGTAAAACAAGCCCCCCCCCCCGCGGTCGCCCCCCCCGGTGTTTGCCATCGGGGTTGGGTTTTCGTCGCTTGGCAACGACGTTGTAAAACAAGCCGCCCCCCCCGGTGTTTGCCATCGGGGTTGGGTTTTCGTCGCTTGGCAACGACGTTGTAAAACAAGCCGCCCCCCCCGGTGTTTGCCATCGGGGTTGGGTTTTCGTCGCTTGGCAACGACGTTGTAAAACAAGCCAATTCACTTCGTGAACTCGGCAACCAGGTTACCGTTTTTTTTTTTTACCTCCGTTTTTTTTTTTGGCGGTAACCATAATGGTGGTCGAGTAGATCATGTTGTGCGGGGTGGAGAACCCTCACTCCGCGCAAGGGGGATGATCGCACCACGTTGTGTTAAAATGGTCAAGCACCCTCGAGGCAGTTACACAGTGCTTACAACTGTCTCTGGAAGTGAAAGCACCAGAAAATAAATTAAGTCATACGCAGCTGTCATCCGTACGCAAGGAAGTAAGCACAAGATGCCGAAAACCCTTAGCAGGATGCAGCGCACCCTTCATGCGACTCGCCGAATATCTCACGGCGCTTCGCGCTTGGTGATGTGAGAGCCTGGTCCGGTGAGAACCCGGCGTGCTCCGTCCCGGCTTTGTAGGGATGCGAGGTCAATGGTCTAACGACTACGGCATGCACGACTATGATTACACCCCCCTTCCCGACTTGTACGACAGCACCAAATTAACCAAAAAGAACGGCCGCCGTACATACGCATGCACCTGCAGGGAAGGACCTCAACCAGGGATACCTGAACTATGTGGAGCCCGACAGCACCTCTTCGACTTCGGAGATCGCGGAGATGCTGGACGAGACTCCGGGTCTAGAACGGGTGTGTGCGCCATAACCATAGCGTTTGCGGTTTAGTTAAGATTTATTTTTACTTGGGTCGACAACGCTATTCACCTGGCCAAAGGAAAAGGTTTGCGTCTGAGCGACGTGTGCGTGCCTCTGTGATTGGTCTGTTTTGTTTTGGTTAGGGTTAGGGTCGTTGTTTTGATGCGAGCGAGGAATTCGGCTGGACGAGACGGCTGCCCTGTTATGTTATTTGGACTCCTCGTTTCTACAGCATGGAACGTCGTCATTGTTGCTATTCTCATTCGAAAGACCGACCTTTAGCCGTGCCTATTCGGTCAAATTTGTTCCCGAAATGTCAGAAAACTGAAATTTGATGATGATGTTCTTCTGCCGGAGTGATGAAACGCCGAACCGCAAGTCCACGGAGAATAGCTTTTTCGACAGCTTTGCGGTTGGCTCTGGCTGCCTGTGAACGAAGAGCACACACTACCCTCAGTTTTTGCACACCAATCCCATGCAAAGCACATCATTCCCTTACATTCCCTTCTTGCGGATGGCATAGGCAAACGATAGTAAAACCACGGTTAACGGGAGTTGCAGTGCGACCACACACGAAAAAAATTTGTGCGTATTCCCCCTCCTCGTCTTTTTCTCTCGCGCTCCGTCCGTGCTTGCATAACCCGTTTGTCAAAAGCCTGTTGGCTGCTTGTTTTCTGTGTTGCTTTTATGGCATGTTTCTCCTCTTGGTGTTGGTGTTTGTCCCTCTTCATCGTCGCCCGGGCTCGGCCGACGGGCGACGCTTCTCCTTGATATTTGACTGGCATGCTTTCCCCCTCTCCACGAACTGTTGAGATTTCCCAGAGGCAGCGGCGTCGGGCCTCGACGCGAGCCCGGCGATGACACTGGTTTAACGTCCTTTATTGTGTGCTCTTTTGCCTTGCTGTGTTGTTTCGCCCCGCCTGCTTTTTGTTTTGCCGTTGTTTTGTGTCATTGCGATGTTGGGGGGAAAGGAGGAGGAGGCTGCTCACTTCATCACGTATCGCAACAACCTCAACAAGATCCTCGTCACGCCCTACTCCAAGCAGAAGTGGGAGATGGAGGTAACAGTCGCTCGGCTTTGTCAGCGTGACCCGCCACGAGGTGTTGTACGACGAATACTGTTGTAGATGCCACTTATTCTAGCAAAAACCACCACAGCAGTAGATTGCCACTGCGGCTGATACTTATGCGGCGGCCTAGATGTTCAACTCTTGGTCGTTACCGGGAGCGCCGGCGGTGCCGGCAGACCGTGTTAATCGCGAGTGGTTCCGGCGTACGGTATGGTACGATGTGGTACGGTAATCCCGTCCTCATCTTCTTATCGGGGAAGCGTCAGGATGGAAATCAACAGGAAGGATCGCTGTTTTTTTTTCTATGTGATACGCGCTGTACGTGTGTCATCGGGCCAACGGCACACACAGAAGGACAACGCAAACGTTTGCTGCTACATGCTGCTGCTGCCGCTGCCTCACTTTGTGAAGAATAGCACCCCCCCCTCCGCCTCGACAATGATCCATCCAAGGTGTTCAAAGAAGGAGGCGTAATCTACCTCGAGGTGGTGATGACCAACCGAAACCAGGGAAAGCTCGACCGCACTAGCTACTGGGGGAGGAGGTTCGAGACCCTGTGCGTGCTAGGGGTGGAGGGGGCCAGGCTCGACGAGCTGCAGAGAGGGCCAGGCGATCTACCCCGGCCGAGCTATTGCGGACTGTATCGGTCGAGGCTGGGCAGCCACAATCTCTTGATGGGTGAGAGACGGAAAGAGAAGGAGAGTTTCTGAATGGGTGTGGGGATGGCTCATCTAGAAAGGGGAATAGCGTTGCCTACGGCATGTGAAAGAAGGGATCAGGACATGCGACAGGAAGCGGCATGCAGACGGTCATGGAAAGCATGCAATACATCGTCTTCGAGGGTGTTTGTGTTTTTTTTTGTGATGCATTTGTTCTGTGTAGGAGAGAACATGGAGAGAGGGGGGCCCGGGGGCTTCGACATTCAGCGGTGGTTGGTTCGCGTTGCGCTGCGCTCGCGTGTTGGAACGGCCGCCGTGGAGCCGATGATTTTGGGAGGGTCTATGTGCACGTGTGCGTTGTTATGTTTGTACGCAGATTTTCTTTTATTCGCCTCTGTTGTATTAAAAGCCTGCCGAAAATGGCATGTGATGTCGGGATGGGCCGAGCGTAGTGGGTATGTAATTTACCAGTAACCTTTTGCTTGGAGCCGCCTGCTTGTGCGTGTAGCCTTGTGTTGAGGCCTGTTTTTTTTTCATTTCTTTTTCCGCCAGGCCCTTTTCTTGCGCTGAAGGCCATTTTCGTTTCCGACATATTCGTCTTTTTCCTTTTTTCAGGTGCGGAGATCGACGCGTGCCGGCCCGGTGACCCCGGAAGATTCGTCGAGATCAAGACCACGAGACTCATCAGAGACTCCAAGGTGTGCCGTGGCATGATTTTTGCGTTGTTTTCGCTAGCATGGGAGCAGGAGGCCGCCAAAACGTGAGGGTGTTGGTTACGGTACCCTCGATGTGTCGACACTTCGAAGAATTCGTCTCACGATCGGTACCCCCTCCGTCCGTTTTCATGTTGATTCGCTGGGTTTGATTCATTACTATAAACTGTTGTGGCCCGCCTACGTCTGTGCCTGCGCGCTCGTTGTTCGCCCACACTCTTGACTCGACTGCCGACCGCGAACCGTGCCTCCTCCCTACACCTACCTCCCGACAGGACGAGCAGATCTTCAAGAAGCACAAGACCCTTAAGTACTGGGCACAGTGCTACTTGGCAGGCGTGCGGGACATCGTTCTCGGGTACAGAGACGATCACGGTGAGCGACCGCTATAATCAGCGATGACCGCTATGAACAGCGATGACCGCTAAGAACAGCGACGACCGCCATGAACAGCGATGACCGCAAAGAACAGCGATGAACACTGAAACCAGCGATGGAAAGGGAATGGGTGGGGGGTTGGTAGGGGCAGTGAGTGGGGGTAAAAGCACGCGGAGTCGTCTCGCCTGGCATTGTCTTCTGTTGTATCAACAGGCCGGCACACGCGTGTTGGTGTTGGTTGTTTGTTGGTGGTCTTGTTTTGTGGATGAGAGGCAACCGGTAGACGCGAGAACGTATTGCTACAGGTTGTATGCCTAATACTTGTCATTTTCCACCTGTGACTGTGCGACGAACTACCGACGGCTGTTGGGGTCACTGACACTGACTGTCCATATCTGTCGCATCGGTTGTTATTCTGTGAGTCATGTCCGTCATCCAGCGCCTCACCACCATGACCATCGATTGAAGTGGCACCGCGTCCTACCAGTCGATAGGAGTATATCCCACCGTTGTCCTACTTTGCTTGGCTCGGTTTTGATCTCCTCGGTGCTGTGGTGTGCGTGGTAAGTCTTCACGTGGAGTATGTACATGCGCTAATTCGTGTTTGGTACACACTTCGTAACGTAAGCACGTGTGCCCCGCATTCCCGTTCCCGAACACGACGCTGCAGGCATAGTTCGGGACGTCAAGTCTTGGACCACCGACGGACTGGTGGAATCTGTCGACAAGAACAAGGTGAGGTCGATGGGAGAGCGAACACTAGCGCTCAGGTACGGGGTCGAAAAACTCTCGTTTTCCAGAGTGCCGGGGAGCGCGAGGTATCCGTGTCAGCCTGAAACTCGACACAGCAGCAGCGGCAGAAACATGCGTTTTCGGGGGGCAATGGCACACGTAGTGGTACTTGTCTTGTGCCAGTCGATGCGAGGAAGAGAAAGGAGGGTGGGGGGGAGAGGTGGGGGTGGGGCAGTGGTGAAAGGAGCCCGATAACGCGACCAATGGCCCGCATCCATTCTTCGTACAGCGTGATGCGACCGCAATGACGGGGTGTGCGGTCTGCTCGTTTTCGATTTTGTTCACATGTTGTCTTTCGTTAACAGACACACACAAAACACTCGACGCAAGGATCAAAGAGCTTTTTCTGACAACCAACAGGTGGAGCGCAACGGAACTTGAAATTCCTGCTGAAGGACAGAGAGCAGACCGCCCTTTCGACCCGTCTCGTACTTGTGCGCTCCCCCTTTTCGACAAGAGCACCCGCCCACAACCCTACTACTACATACATGCCGACATGCTTCCAAACTTGCCCCTGTGTGTGTGTGTGTGTATCCTTTGCTCGCTCGCGGTTTAAGCACTGGGACAAGGACGTGTGCCTGAACTTCGCCGACCGGTGCCTGTCGTTCCTCAAGGACAACGTTGACGAGGGCTTGCGCTACAGCTTCAAGTACCTCGAGCCCTTCGACCACCTTACCCTAGAGCAGCTGGCCCCGCAGACGATGGCCGCTGGCGGTGGTTCCGCCGCCACCGCCGGCGCCGGCGCCGGCGCTGTCCCGGGAGCAACGCCTGGCGGCGGTGTTGGGGTTGGTTACGCGTAACCCGCGTTGCCCCAGCTCCTCCGCCGCCGTCATTGTGAAGTAGCTCTTGTGACGAGTGCCCACCTTCCCAGCTGGCCTTCTGTGTTACCACCGCATATGTTGCAGAATTATATGGCGCGTTTCATGTCGTGCCGCGTGGTTTTGCCGAGTCTGCATGTATGCTTGAGGGAGTGCCCGGGGCCGTGGGGGAAGCTTTCTTATTCTCGTTGGGATGGTTCAATGGGGAATAATTACTTTGACCCGGTTCCCGTGTAGCCTTGCTTGCGCGTCTTGGCGTATGAGGTGGGTAGTTCAGTCAAGATCAGGCCGTTCATGATGTTGTGTTCCAAGGTTCGGCTACGCTGAGTGTGTCCGACGACAGTTTTGAACGGCATTCTGGTCAAGTGGTGTGCGGATCCATCGTCGTGCGGCCTTGAGTTTGTGGCAAAATATTGAAAGAGAATGGCGCATGGGTATCCGAGTATAGGGGCACCGGCGCTCCTGGTATCCCTACCTCACCCCGCTCGGGCGTGCGCGTTGTTTGTGGCGGTCGTTGCGCAAGAATTCCTATGCGAGACTTCTTTGTGGTGGTGGCAGAGAGAGGGCACCAGGCTGGAACAACATCCGGCGGCATTCCTTGCACCGACCGTAAAGTTTCAGTAGTTTTTTCTTTTCGTAAACGCACCAAATGATCGTTTTTCCGCATTGCTAAGGGAAAACTGCTCTGAAACTCATGTGAGAAAGAATCCCAGGTCATCATTTGATTGGACCATCATTGCCAATCATCGTTGTCTGCTCTCCCTCCCTGTCACGAAACCGAATTTTTTGCCTGGGATTTGAGTTTGATACCGTTTTGGAGACTTCGTAACGCGTGGCACCAATTGCATGTTGTTTGCACCGCAACCGTTGTTTATTTCAACAGCAGATCAGTAGCTACATAGCTTGTTTGGGTGTCACGCCTACATTGTATCCGAGCCTATCATTCGGCGGTTGTCGCTCGTGATGTGTCGCATGGGGGGGGTTGTTCGAGTCTAGGAAGCACGGTGTTTTTTTCCGTGTTCACCTGTTTCCGGCCTCGAGTCCAAAACTTGTCCAATTGTATGTGCATGTATCTACTGGAAGCACGGTGTTTTTTTTTCCTTGTTCACCTGTTTCCGGCCTCGACTCCAATACTTGTCCAATTGTATGGTGTGTAACAGGGTTTAATGATATCAAGAATCGCGGCTGACTGCTCTCTGTTGGCCTCAAAAGTTCAACCTGATTCAGTAGGGTCCACCTTCATGTAATTGCTTTCCTTCTTGCATAAGACTTGACCGGACATGTTGAGATCTTTAGACCGCGCTCTAATTGTCAAGTGTCTGAATCTGGCACCATTAATGAGCCTTCGCTTGTGCCTGAGGCATTACCGAGGGTAAACCACAACAACAAGCGGCGATCCTCGCGAAGAAAGAACAGTCTGTTTCAGTCTCCTCCTGTATTCGAGTGCCTATACGTGAGCCCGTATGACACAAATCCATCTCTCGACTATGTAGACGATCAATAGAAGAGAGAAGTTACAGAATAAGATACCTCTCCTCAAGTGGCCGCCACCTGGTCAGCGCTTGGGTACGTACGTGAGCCTCTCCCGACGGCCGGCGTTCCTCGTTCCAAGTTCTGAGTCTTTTCTGGTGAGGTTGGAGAGGTGGTCCCCATGATAACGCCACATGATGTATTTCTTGAATCAAGGAAAGACCTCGCGGTTCGTGATGCTGCCTGCCATAGTCGAAGGGAGCGTGATGACGGTCTTTGCAGCGAGTAGGGAGAGAAACATGCCGGATACACCGGGGTAATTTTGAGTTTGACGAAGTTCAAGGACGTTGAACAGACAAATGAAAGATTGAAAGGCCCTTCTTTGTCGCTCGGTGTCGAGACACGACACGACCGGACACGACGGGACACGACGGGTTTTTCGGGCCGTTTTTTAGGGGAAATCTCCCCGGAAGTCATGAAGTCATGCGATTTTTTTTTTTTCTGCCACCGCACTTCTCTGTATCCACTGCTGTCACTGCTCATCCGCAGAGGAGAGTCCCTGGTACATTATGCGACCTCGTGGTTATTCAAGATGGATCCTCGATCACTATGTAGTTGTTGATCACACACTTGTGCAAACATATGGCAAGCCGGTGTCTGTTGACAACGATCTTGCTGCAGCTGAACCTACAGGTGACGCGGGCCATCTGTTCACATGACAAGCCCAAAGAACGAATGTTCTTTGTTTCTACGCCCCTCCTGCGAGGCACAGCGACCATCATCACTACCCCGCCGAGGGGGCATTCCGTTGCTGCAACGCCATGGAAAACGAGCAAGAGCCCAAGCGCCGCGGCCGGTGGATCGTGAGTGGGAGTTGGTGTAGTGGTAGCTTCTTCGTGACGGCGATACAATATCCTACCGATACATCGCTTGTGCACCGCCGGGTGCAATTTCTCGCTGCTGATTTCAACAAGAACAAATTTTGCACTTGAGCGTTGCGAAAGGTTACGCCGGATGATGGTCGGTCACTACATGCCCCTCTCGACAGCTGGCTTCTGCTGTCGTCTGGGGTAGCCGTCTGGGGTAGCAACACTCATGCGATTCTCGATGGCCGTTAACTCGCGTTGCTTCGTCCCGAACGGACGAATTTCTGCTCGTTGTCCTGGCTTCAACAACGGCAATAATGGGGGTCAGGGCGAATTGGATCAGGCGCGCATGCGGCACCGTCTGTATATAGAATGTTCGATCGGCGCAAGTGTCACCCCCTCGATCACCACCACCTCATGGCCTCTGCCTCCCCCCCTGTGAAGCGGTTGCCCTCGTTTCCCTCTATCTTGCAAACATCGTGCGTGACACCGCGCAACAACACCTCAGGTGGAGGAAGAGGAGTTTGCCCGCGCGTGCATCAATGCGTTCAGCTGTGGGATGCTGGCGGACGTTGAGGATGGTACCACCCTCCGAGCCTTCCTGGCGTCACGACTGCACTGCCAGCCCATGAGAGGTGTGTAGTGATGTCAAGTGTTGGTATTGCGAGCAGTTGATTCATCGTTGGCGCCATGTAGAGTTCTGGTGTCGTAAAAGCTGCTGCTTCGTTCTTTCTGTTTTCCCACACGAGAGAGTTGAATATGTAGACTACATGGGTCTCTTGCAGTCTCCAGCAGCGCTCGCAAGGATCGCGAAGTCCCAAGATCCCGCTCTTTACTGCCGTGTTTCTGCTCCCGTGTACTGTATGCATACATTGCTGCAAAAATTGCACAAAAAATGCGAACGAGCGACCTCGTTTATGCATGCGTATTAAATAGTACGCGCCCAGAAAGTCCATGAGGTATGTATGTACCTAGGCGACGAGAAGCAATCGCCCACAGCGCGATGGTGAGCGTCGTGTGTTGTATTTTTTTTTTATGTATGCGGTCGGTTGCTGTCAAACCAAGCCAAACCTGTTATTTCAGCTGGTTATTTTCCGTCTTGAGTGCACTTGAGGAAATGGGCCGCAAATTCCTTCTCGCAGCTGAAACGAAGCATTCGCGGGGTCCTCTCTGCTGGTGGCAGAGGATCGTCGTCCCAAGGCGCACTTTGACCCCTCGTGTCGCGAGCATAGCGGTCGGTGGGGGGGGCAGTCTCCCACGCCCTTCCGATTTTACGGGGGCGTTCGAAGTCCTCTCATTGCTGTTGAGACGAGGTCAGGGGAGAAACTCCGTGGGGGGGGGTTGATACATGTACCGCCATGTGTAACCTACTCGCTCGAGCTTCCGTAGGTGACAAATGGTACCACACCCCCAATTTTGGACAAGCGGGTGCTATTGACCCCCCGCCCATTTTCAAGGCTCGACTTCTCCGCAGCGACAATGAGTGGGGGGCGTCGAAAGAGCATGAACGTTGGAACCGACCGAGCGAGAGCTTTCCCAAAACGTGTCATTTGTTTGTACTACATACCTTTCGCCCGCATGTTACCTGCGGTAGGTGCTTTTGCGTACTGAGAACGTGATGAGTGGCTCGAGACCCAAATCCTCTTCGGCTGTGCATAGGTATTTTTCAACGCACGCGGCGGTGCTCAAATGTTCCTCCGCCTGCCCGATTGGAATCGTTTTGCCGCGTTCAAGTCACCAAAAAGCTCCACGGCAGCAAGGGCATGGGGAAGAGGCTCTACCGCAGGGTCCAAGACTCCAACCCGGCGTCCATGGACGCAGTTGCTCACGAGCTGAAGGTTCTAGAGGAGCGCTTGGCGGCCAAGCTACTCGCAAACTCCGACGGGTGGCCGGGACTCATGGACAGGAGGGCAGCCCAGGAAGCGGCATCAGCCTCCTCGTTACTCGGCACTGGACGACGGGGCGGTCTTGCGGGCGTGTCGACGGGAGCTCTGCGTGAACCGCTCCCGCCCGAGAGGGCGAGGAGCGGGAAGGCGGGATACGTTGGAGGTGATGTGGGAGCTCCTGGGGGTTCGGGGCACAAGAAACAGCGCCACCCGTCCATCGCGAAAGTCTTGCCAAGGTTGGACCATCGTCGCCGCCCGTCGACGGGCACGGCGCTAGCAGCACCACCGACATCGACGCCAAAATCGGCAGCAGGAGAGGCGGCGACGGGGGTCCACTGCCGGCGTGCATCTAGTGACACCAGCTGTGGCGTCATGGAGGCTACGCCCAAACACCGTCGCCGGCGCATTTACAGCGTCGGCGAAGCCTTTCAGACGAAACAGTCTAAGCAGCACCACCGCCAGTACCTGAGCCAGCGCAAGGAGCAGAAGCGCGACCACGAGCGTGCAACGACGACGGACGGAGGGGGGGGGGGATTGCCGAGCCCGGTGCGGAGCCCCGCTGTCCCTTTGTCATTCCTCGACCCGACCGCCAGCACTACCCACGGCGAGGATGACGATGACGACGACGACGACGACAACGACAATGGCTACGTTGCGGGCGATGCCAGAGAGTCCGAGCGCAGGTCAACCGCGGCCTTTATCGCGGCTGTGGAGTTGATCGACAACGCGGGCCCCGTGCATCTCGGCTCCGGCTTCGGGGGTTGTGACGATGTCGGTGCGACCAGCGGCGATGGCACCAGTCCCTTCTTCGACGGCGGCGGTAGCTTCAGCAGTTACCGTAGCGACAGCGGGTATTCTTCTCTGCTGAGCAGCGCTCAAGGCGAGAGCGGATCGCGCTTGGGAATCGACGGTGTTGCATCCACAACGTCCACTGATCATTGCGACGTGACCCCTCGCACTGCCGATCCCGCTACAACTGTCGACCCCAGCCAACCACCGACACGTGAGCAACAACAGAAGGGCAACACTCACGTGCACAGCCTCTACGGCCGCAAAATACCGCCGGAGGCCGCACTGGGGTACGCGATGGTCCCCGCTCCGAGGCTAGACCAATACGCCGTCCGCCGCGCTTCCGCCGCGGGCGGAAATGCTTCTGGCTCGTCCGACGCCGACTATTATTCTTCCCTCGGGCATTCAGCGATTGAGCGGCAACGGGTGCAACAGCAGCAGCAGCAACAACAACAACAACAACAACAGGAGCTACCTTGCATGGCATGGCCGTGGTTTGACTCACCAAGGCTCAGGGGAGGGGTGAGCGGTATCACACCACCGCCCGCGTCGACCAAACCAGAATGTCAAGGGTTGTGCGAGGGGGGCAACGACACAGAACGTACGGAAGGGGGTGGTGGCGCAACCACGGCGTCGGAGGAGGCTGCCTCGTCCTCAATGGTGACGGGCGTGGACAACTGGCAATGGGTGAGTGAACGCGTTGTCCACGACGGAGGTTTGAAATGTGCGTAGTTTCCGGTTCTGAGGCTGTGGTGCAGCACGTGGTGAGGAAGTTCAGTAGGTCGTTGTTTGTGTGCGCGCTTTTGCCGTCGTGAGCCCTCAGCAGAAGACATCGTTGACAGGTCGATGTTCCTTAATAGCGCCGCCCCTACCCAACCCCCCCCCACCCCCTCGGGGTTGGGTTTTCGTCGCTTGGCAACGACGTTGTAAAACAAGCC
>CACKRE030000839.1:14717-24760 GCA_902602495.3 Ectocarpus sp. CCAP 1310/34
GCTCATTTCTTCACGGACTCGGGCCAAAACTACCGCTGTTTCCGGAGGCACCGTCACCGGTCCCGCTTATTTCGGACGCCAGCCGCGGGCTACCATCGTCCCTCGGACATCGTCGCCTGCCCGTCGCTCCGGCAGGTCCCGCTCGACAAACAAGACCACCGGGACCGCCGCGCGTCTGCTGCCGCCATCCGCAACGCCGTCATAGGCGTTTTCGTCGACTGCTCTTGCGCCACCGGTGTCTTTGCCGTCAGCGGCGCGCCCTGCATCCCCGACTTCGCCTTCTCTACAGGTTTCGCCCGGGACTTCGCCACTCACAATGTCCCCTTCGCGGACATCACCACGGACTGCGGCTGCCCCAGTCGCTGAGGCTTCGCCTTCTTCCGCCTCTTCCGTTGGATCGCCTGATTTTTTTTCGGCATCTTCTGATTCGGACACCTCCCACTTGCGGGCTTGTGTTCAGACTTTCAGCACTGTGGACTGGGCTAGGGAACAGCAGCGGGAGAGCGAGTGTGTGGTGGCTATGCGTTTTTTGTCTTGCGGTTCTCCCTCCCCACCCCCTCCGGGCTTGTTCCCTCTCTGTGCTCCTCTTCGCTCCCCTCGGTTAGATGATATGCTTGTGTTGGCGGCGAAAACCAGACTGCACACGACCGATGACAACATCACCCTCCTCGTACATAAATCGGCGACGTCGCCGGTTGGGCGCTCTGGCGGCAGGACCACTCGTCTGCCGGATACTGGCGTGCCCCGTGTCTACGGGCCAATTCTGATGCGTCCGTGGGTCCTTCATGCATGCCATACCGCCGCGTCATTCCATCTCGGCGTCCATCGTACACAGCGTCTACTCGAGCGCTTCTACTGGTGGGTTGGTTTGGATCGTTCCGTGCGCTGGTGGCTTCGGGCGTGTTTGGTGTGTCAAGCTCGCAAGACTTCACGTCAGACTGCTCGGTGGCCCGTCATCGCTATGCCATTGCCGCAGGGGCCTGGTACGGTCGTCGGCGTCGACTTCTTCGGACCTCTGCCAGTGACTGCCAAGGGCAACTCCTACATGTTGTTGTCCACAGACCGTTTCAGTCGGAGAGCCGACATGTTCGCAGTTACAGCGGCGGAATTTACGGCGAGAGGGACGGCTCACATCTTCGTCAACCAATACATGACCAAGTGGGGATGTCCGACTACGTTATTGTCGGACAACGGACTGCATTTCTGCTCGAAGCTCTCCATGGCGATCTACGAGGTGATGAAGATCAAGAGGGTCACCACCAGCTCCTACCACCCACAGACCAACGGCGGCACGGAACGCGTCAACCACACGATGGCCCAGATGCTTGCGGTGGTCGTCAACGAACAGCAAAACGATTGGGACATACATCTCCCGCACGTTGAGTTTATCTACAACAATTCCGTGAACCAGTCTACTGGATTAGCGCCAAGCGAGATCCACATCGGACGCATCCCGCGACTCCCGCTTTCGGTCTTCGATCATCCCACGGTAGGTGGTCATCAAAGCTTGGCCCGCGATCAACTCGAGTATTGCAACCTGGCTGGCGATCGCCAGCGCCGGGCCTACGAACTTGTCCGTGAGTACAACGCGCTGAAGATTTCGCGAGTCGAACGCCGAAATTCATCCCTGCTGGACGCCATTCACAAGCTCCCTCAGTTTACCGTTGGCGGGTGGGCTTGGGTGTACAACACGGCTGCTAAAATTCGACAGGGTGTGCAGAAGGACACGGACCAACAGGTGCTCAAGGCCAAATTCGCACTTTCCTGGACGGGGCCCTACAAAGTTCTTGCGGTGGGTCCCACCTCTGCCGACGCCACTCCGGACGGCCGCCCGTTGGCGCGTAAACTCCTCTACCTGGACCTGCCTTCCGATCTTTCCGGCCCGGCAGCTCGTTGTCGCGTGTCTGTCCTTCGTTGCAAGCCCTGTCGCAATCCGTACGAGACGGACGACTTGCCGCAATCTCTGCCCGCCGAGCTTTCGCGTTATGTTCTGCACTCNGGTGTGCAGAACGACACGGACCAACAGGTGCTCAAGGCCAAATTCGCACTTTCCTGGACGGGGCCCTACAACGTTCTTGCGGTGGGTCCCACCTCTGCCGACGCCGCTCCGGACGGCCGCCCGTTGGCGCATAAACTCCTCTACCTGGACCTGCCTTCCGATCTTTCCGGCCCGGCAGCTCGTTGTCGCGTGTCTGTCCTTCGTTGCAAGCCCTGTCGCAATCCGTACGAGACGGACGACTTGCCGCAATCTCTGCCCGCCGAGCTTTCGCGTTATGTTCTGCACTCTTTCGGAGATAAATGTCCACCTTTCCACGTCACCGCGGATGATGTGTCGGTGCCTGTCGGGCGCCTCGAGGTCGACTACATCTCGGGACATCAACTGGTGCGGGGCCGTAGCGGCGTTCTCGCTGTCCTGTACCAGACGCATTGGGTAGGCCTGACTACTCCTTCATGGGAACGGGAATCCGACCTTGATCTATTCCGTCGACACATCCTCTTGTACTGGTCCCGGGAGGCCTGCCAAAGCGAGCAGGGTAACCGTAAATATCGAGTGGCTCGGATTCGCGCAGCACAGCGGGAGCTAGCCCGGAATCGTGGAGAACGCTACTTGCCTCCTGGGGCTGATCTTGTGCTTAATGCGACTTGGCTTCGCCGTTTCAGCACTTCGCCCCTCCCTGTTGGCGCGCGGCTGTGGTACAAGGCCCGTGATGGATTGTGGTGGACCGGACGTATTGGTGCTCATCAGGGCGACTCGTACATCGTTCGATTTTTGGATGACCCGGGCCCAAGCGTTCTCCCTCTGCCTGCGCATCTCTGCTCCACCGCCTTGGACGCCGTCTGTGGATCATGGTGTTTAGAGAAAAATCGTCCGCGCCCTCTGGGCGACAACCGTGGTCGCACTCCGCTCCTTGCTGACTCCTTACCGTCGGATGTTCCCGCCATTTCTTCTTAGCGTCGTCGTTTTGATATACCAATCGACCTATTTTGGTCTTTTGTGCCATCCCTCTCGCCGTCGTTTTGCTTCTTTTTTTTTCTGTCACCTTCCGTTTTGTTTTATTTTGTTTTGTTTTTCTGTCTTGTCCCTTTTCTTTCGTTGGCTTATTTTCTGTTTTGGACGCTGGGGCAACGCCGCCTCAAGACACGCAGTGTCGAGTGATCTTTCTTCCTTGTTACCTGCATTAATCTGAATCAGTGAACTGCCGCGACCTGGATGTCCGTTCTCTTTCGCCTTTGCTTCGATTTGTTGTTGTTGTTGTTGGTCTTTGGTTCTCTCAACAAGCTCCCTCCGAAGTTTCGTCGGTGTTGTCTGCCTCTGAACACTTGGGAAAAGAGTTCCCCAAGTTTCGTCGGTGATGTTTGCCTCGGGACACTTGGACGCCGAGTCCCCCGCGTGTTCCTGGTTCGCCTGTTCGCCAACTAATGTTGTCAAAATATTTTTTTGTTGTTCCATCGTGCCGCCGAAGTGTTGCATACACTTGCTTCTTCGGGATTCCATCCCGTGGCGTCGCCTTCTCCCATGGATTTTCGTCGTCACCCACACTTCGTTCTGCTTCGTCTCCATCATCGCCACCTTCGGGCGACGCCTTCATCACAGTAGCGCCCCTGAGTCATCGTCTTGTTGTGTGAATTTCTACGAATTTCTGTGTTTAATGTCTTTGAATGATGCGCATCGCCAGCGAGCCATAGCGCAGTTCGTCGACCGCCTCTCTGGTGCTTGTGCTTTGCATCCTTGGTCCTCATCAGGTCTTGCCCCTGCCGTCTCCTTATACAGGTTAGGTACCCTGGCACGCTGGCCATCGTTCTCCGTGCCTTTGCCTGTCGTTCTTTTCTCCTGCCCTTCGTTAACGTCCTAGATTGCGTTGAGTTTTCCCTTTGCGTCACGTCCAGTATCAAAGGCCGCATTCGTTCGGAAATTTGTTTGGGTTTTGAGTTTCGACACCGTATTTTGGACTCGCTCGGGTAGTCACCCTCATTCCTCCAGCGGTAATACGCGCGGGTGAGCGTAAAAGAGTGGTGTGTGGCGTCTGGGTATTTATATATATTTTTTCCTGTCGTCGTCTGTTCAGGATGATAGCGTGCTCTGCCGCATATATATTCTTCCGTAGCGAAGAACCTGTAGTAGTTGCAACCTCATGAATGCGTCGATGTCCATGACGAGGAGGCTGCGAAATGGGGGCCGTGGGAGAATTGGAAGCGGGGAAACCTTCGCCAGACAGGGGATGATCACGCAAAAGGCGTCGAACTTCCATCAAAGCTTTTACCAACAAGTTTTTACCGCTAGCCGCCCACTTGGATAAAACGCTAGCATCTGGAAAGCATGCAGACATGCCGATACCCCAAACACGATCGGAGGGGCTGGCTTCTGCAAGGAGGCGGGTATCCGTCTCCAGAAGATGATGTTTCATGTCATGGTTTTGAGCAAATTTGGCGGACGACCCCGTAAGCACGATCTCTTCACGACGACGCTCTCATTCAGCATAGTCGAAAGGACGTACATTTCGACCCCAAAACTTGTGTGTCTTAGGATCTGTTGCAGCCATAATTTTGTCATACGACGTCATATCTCCAAACAACTTCGCTTTTTCAGATATCATAGATTGCTCACCACATGAATAACCTACCCCCAGTACGTCAAAAGCCGAAGGAGTTCATTGCGAGAACACAGACGGAGGTTTCCAGAAAAGAAGGACGTCATCCGAAGCGTACTCGCACTTGTCATCAAACGGCGGAGCCGGTGCAGGGCGAAGGGGCAAAGAGCGGGCACCAGGCCCACGCGGGGGTGGACCAGGCGGACGGGTCCTCTTCTCCGAAGGGGAGGACCGCGAGGCAGGAGCGGGCGGAGTCGAAACGCTCCGTGATCCGGAGGGCGGCCTTAGGGCGGCTTCGGCGGGATCAATGTTAGCAGAGGCCATTCGGCTATTAGAGACTCGTTCGTTAGGGGAAGTCATTCCTGCAACAGACGGATGTTTGATCCTTGACGCAGGGCACTCTTGACTACTCCCCCTTGACAAAGGAGCCGAACCTTCCACAGAATGGTGGGCACTTCCATCGGATCCCGATGGCAGTGGTGCAGTAAGCACGTGGTGGGCAGCAGAGGAAGACGCATCCGTATCAGGTGCTGTCACACGGGGGCAGCGGACGGTCGAAGACAACGAAAGCTGCGAAAGAGAAGGAGGATCGACGGGGTTCCCGACTAGTGTAGAAGAAGGTTCGTGTGCGATCCGAGAAGAGGCCCGGCTGACAACACCAGGAGAGTCTTGACGAATAGTAGAAGACGAGGTTCTTATTCCTTCTGTAACCCGAGACGACGAGGTGAGCAGGGATGGACCGCTCGACGTCTTACCTCCCTGTCGCCCACACCACAAAGGTACTGCCGAAATGGGTCTGTCATGTCCATTACCAGCAGGCGATGAGGCGGACGACGAAGAGGTGGGCCGAAAAACTAGATGTGATTTAGGAGCGTGGGGAGTATCCAAAGAAATATACCATACACGAACATCTTGGGAGACTCGTAAAGGGTGCACGGTGGTTGCTGTTGACGGTTGTACCGGCTGAACTCCGCCATCGGCTTGTCAATTCTTACCCCTCCAGCCCCTTTGTATCGAAGTGGAAGCGTCCAACGAGTGTTCTTTGTGTGTGAGGACTGTTTCGTGTCCGATGTGTCAGATGAGCGGCGGGCGCGTCCGAAGGGGTGATTTCGATGTGGGTTGCGTCCTGTAGAGCGTCTATACGAGGTCATGCGCTTTTTCCACCGACCCCAAAGGGTGGGATTTTTTTCCATACTTGATGTCATTGTTTAGCAAGCCGGTGGCGTTCACGAAACCACGATTACAGGATTTGAACGAGTGGTCTTCTCCTAAGCGGTTGAGGCACTTACCCTTGTACAGTCGGAGCGCGTTGCGGCGCTCTTCAGCCGAGACCAAGAGGGTGAACAATGGCGGATCATTCTTGGTTGGAGCCATCTCACAAGCGACGTTGTACACCTCTTGGACGTGTCCTTGCCACGGCTAGTCGCTGTAGTGCAACCGAAAAGGGTCCCGATCATCAATAGGTAGTGGGTCACCATTCATCACGGCGGCCGAAGAACCTTGGCTCCACGAAGGGGTCACCGTCGAACGCAACGCCGAGGAAGCTACAGCACGCGAAACAGCAGGCGAACTCCTAGCATTCGTGGAAGATACCGAAAGGAAATCACCTCCATGCACCGCCGGCGTGTGCGCGAACGCACGCACGCTTGTCCAACACATCCCACATATCATCCAGACACGAAGCATGTCGCCCAAAAGGGGCTTCCATGAGAGCTGCTCATCCTTGTACACCTGCCCAGACACTACCGGAAAGTGCTTCAACATGGAGTCTCGAACAGCTATCTGCATGCTTGAACGCGTGGTGGGAAACCATGACGGCCATGGCCAGGGCCTTATAGCGACGAATTTATTCTCCGCAAGTCTCGCCGTTGGATACGCCAAAACTGCGAAGACGATCAATCCCCGAGCTCTTGTCTTGAGTGTCCCAGGCAGCCGCCAATTTCTGGATAAAGAAGGCGTACGTCGAGGGCCCTGCCGGTTCCTTGCGCAGATGGTTTTCTACCTACCTGTAGGAAGGTGGCATCAAGAAATTCCAGCGTGGCACGGTTGGTGGTTTGGCCTTCAACGAAGCAGGACGGACACGTTTGCGCAACAACGGAAGCCATCCGGTGACCCAGGTGGAGGAATTGAAAGTCTGCTTGCGCTTGACGGCGTTTTTGTTGAGGATCTCTGTGACCACACCCTTGCAGCTAGACGCGAAGCGAGCAAATTCATCAGGATCGGGACCGAGGGGCAAGCGTGTGACACTATCAAGTTGTTCCGGCGTCAGCTTGTCTATCTTGTCTTGAACGCGGATGGTGTCGGCCTCCGCTGCAGCGGCGTCCGCAGCGTGCAGAGCCTCCTGCCTCGCTCTCGCTCCCGTGGAAGACAAAGGTAAACCAGCATCGTCCTGTGGCAGCGGTGATGCCGCTTGACTCGGTGGCTCGACGATATGGCCGGTTGCAGAGTCAGGATCAATCAGAGCAGACGAACGCTGGAGGGGGGGGGGCGATACCACCAAAGGCTGTTGCAACAGGGCTGGGGCTGTCGACGCTGACGGTGCCACCGCAGGCTCGACCGGTACTGTCGCCGACCTCGTGGCTGATGACGATGCTCCTGGCGTGGTCCTGGCAGCGGTTTCGGCACGAACATCGCGTCCCACAGGAGCTCCCGAAAAGCTCGAAGCGTGGTCTTGCATCGGTGTCGGACGCGTTGGTGGGGAAGAAGATAAGGCAGGTGGTGGCACGCTAGGAGCGTGGGGGGCACAGGAGGTTGTACATTCGCGTCGGCAGCAGCATCTACTACTTGATTTGCTCGCAGGAGAGTGAGTACTTGTTCCAACAGCATTTCAGTACGGGAAGCCGAAGTCGAGGCGTGTGATGCAGCATGGCGTAGTGACTCAACAGGTTCGTCCAAAGGCGAGGAAGATGTGGGATGATCCATAACGGCATGGGCAGGGGCATGGCTTTTCACAGCGGCTGAACGTTCACGAAGCGGCATGTTGGCAAGTTTGAAAGCCAAAGAAGACCTGGTCGGTTGGCCTACATCAGCGGGAGAGCGTAGAACAAGCGGTGAAGAACAGAGAGAACCGTCTTCTGAAGCATCCTTGTTTTCCCCCAAAACCCAGAGCTACGAAAATCACCTCGATCATACATCACTTGCCTGTTACCGTGTCCTGACCTCCCTCGCCCTTTTCCGCCGCGACTGCTGTCAGTGCTGGTCGCCCTGCTATTGCCCCAGCTCTGGTTCTGGCTCCGGCTGCGGCTACGCATAGACGGAGGCGTGTTTCTCCCACGCCGGTCTCCGCTCCGGCTGCGCCCACGCCTAGACGAAGGATTGGNGCGGCTACGCCTAGACGGAGGCGTGTTTCTCCCACGCCGGTCTCCGCTCCGGCCACGCCTAGACGAAGGATTGGTGCGCTGTTGACTTTCTGCGCTCCGACTCCTGCTCCGGTGATGGCTGCTCGCCGGCGAAGACCCGGTAGGCTGGTTCCCCACGGCTCGCCCTCGCCTGTTATCTCCGACGCCGCGCCTTCGCGAAGACTGGGTGGAGCGGTGGTGGTCGTCCGTCCCGCTCTTGGTCGTCGAATCCCGGTCGCCCCAACGATTCTTCCAGCTCTTGGACACCGGAGCCGCCGACCTACTGAAGTCCTTGTCNCGGTCGGCTGGTTCCCCACGGCTCGCCCTCGCCTGTTATCTCCGACGCCGCGCCTTCGCGAAGACTGGGTGGAGCGGTGGTGGTCGTCCGTCCCGCTCTTGGTCGTCGAATCCCGGTCGCCCCAACGATTCTTCCAGCTCTTGGACACCGGAGCCGCCGACCTACTGAAGTCCTTGTCCTCTGCAGAACCATGCGCAGGGCGTGACGAGGCCTGGCGAGGGGCTTGCAGATCGTGCTTAAAGTCGTTGGTCGAAGCAGCACGAGCAAGAGGCAGCTGGAGTCCTTCCTCCTGGGTCACCACCGACGTTCCTTGAGGACCTTTAGGAAAGGTGGCACGACGGAGAGCGAACAACAGCTGGAACACGGACTGCCGCGAAGAAGGCGGAAGTTTCGCGAGGTACAGGGTGTGGTAGATGTGCCCGAAAGCAACGATGTGCGGTGGGGGGAATTGTGCACGGACAAGTTGTTTGATGCCAGCCCATGCAAAAAGAGCTGCCAAGTTGTCCTCATCGTGGAAGGTGACACCTTCTGCAGGCATCTCCAGCGGGCGGGACAGGAACGCTGTATCTCCAACGTGGAACTCGTACACCGTGGTTGCCGCCGCAAACGATGCTCCGTCTTCAGCACCGGCCGGAAGGCCCAAAGTCACCGAAAACTCCGGAGTCGCTGTCCTCTTCCGCTCCTTCTCGTTCGTCGGAGAAGCCGCCACCTCCCGCTCCTTCTCTTGCGGCGAGGCGGTACAATGGGAACCAAGGAGCACCTGGGATTGCGTGGGGGGGGGACGATAACACGGCGACGGGGGTGGGGGGCTGCTCGCGGGTCCTGGTGGCGGGGCTCCAGCTCCTTCAGCCGCGATCGGAGCGCCCCCTGCTTCGCCCTAGCCGCTTGGAGATACGCCTCACGCTCCGCCAGAACAGCCGCACGCTCCCCCTCCTGCTTCCTCGCCGCAGCAGCCAGAGCAGCCTCACGTTCCTCCTCCTGCTTCCTCGCCGCAGCAGCCCGAACAGCCTTACGCTTCTCCTCCTGCTTCCTCGCCAGAGACGCTTCCCGTTCCGCCAAGCGCTCCGCTTGCGCCTCCGACTCTGCTATCTTTCCGGCAAGACCGTCGCACCACGTCTCGTTCAACCTTTGTACGCCATAAACTCGTCGTGGGGCAAGAGGATTAATCTGTCTTCCGGCGGGCGCGAGAAAGGAGGAACGAAAAGGGGGGAATCGTACGACAGATGGGCCGCTTCTACCATATCCTTGAGAGAGACACGTCCGGTGTTGTAGGCTCGCTCCAGTTCCGCCGGATCTGCTGTGGCGATGTTGTCCAGCAAATCATCGACGGTGAACGCCATGGGCATGGGGGGGCTCTCGTCTTCTGCACCCGCCGCTGGAAGCTGCCCTGCGGTGGGAGCCTCGCCCTCGGGTTCTTAATCCAGGATTTCCACATTGTCGCCCAGGAGTTCCACATTGCCGCTGGACATGGTGTCCTGTTTGTTAACAAGCACAAGGCAAAGAGAGGGTAGCTACGATCGATTGTGGAAAGGGCAGCAGGGCCAGAAACAGTAGATCTAGGATAACCAATCGCAGTTGAGGCAGCAGCACCAAGAGCCGCAGAAGCAGCAAAGCCGGGTGCAACTTCGGGAAGAGTAAGCCGAGGTCCATGCGAAAGGCGGAGATATCCACATGGTAGCATCCGCCCAGCGATAAAAGCTTGGTGCACACGAGTTTGAAGCGGATCCAACCAAGCAGAAAAAGCGTCCAAAAGCACACCATGCCACGCACAAACAGCAGTAGAAGCTAGCACAAAAGGGCCCGTGTTACATGGAGACA
>CACKRE030000839.1:24804-40808 GCA_902602495.3 Ectocarpus sp. CCAP 1310/34
TTGCGCTGTTGAAAGGTTTCCAATTCAAATGCTTTGAGGGTGAACGATTCCCCGAAAAAAAGTGCCATGTGATTTTGAAAAATGGAGGGAGGGCTGGTGGGGCGGCTGACACCCAATTTGTGTGCACACATCGCGTTCCAAGTCGATGCAAGCGGAGTCAAATCGGACAGCACAACAGGAAATCCGCGGACATCGGCCGGTACGCCGGCATGAACGCAGTAGAGGTGGTAGTAGACGTGGGAAGCATGCTGTCATCTCGGGTCCCACTACACAAGACCAGCATCTCAGGACGCTCCATGCAGAGGGTATCCGCCACAGAAATCACTTCATGGACCGCCGATGNGAAAAATGGAGGGAGGGCTGGTGGGGCGGCTGACACCCAATTTGTGTGCACACATCGCGTTCCAAGCCGATGCAAGCGGAGTCAAATCGGAAAGCACAACAGGAAAACCCGCCGACATCGGCCGGTACGCCGGCATGAATGCAGTAGAGATGGTAGCAGACGTGGGAAGCATGCTGTCATCTCGGGTCCCACTACACAAGGCCAGCAACTCAGGACGCTCCATGCAGAGGGTATCCGCCACAGAAATCACTTCATGGACCGCCGATGCAGACAAAATAGCTTTCGAGGGACGGCGAACGTNCATGCTGTCATCTCGGGTCCCACTACACAAGGCCAGCAACTCAGGACGCTCCATGCAGAGGGTATCTGCCACAGAAATCACTTCATGGACCGCCGATGCAGACAAAATAGCTTTCGTGGGACGGCGAACGTCCGAAAAATCACCCAGAACATCGCGATGGCCTCCGAGGCGCGTATCCTTTGCAAGGTCCCAGTCCCGCGTGCGCTTCGCAAAAGCATCACAAGCCAGCATCTCTACAGGAGAGGAAGCAGAGAAGAGGCTAAGTCTAGACTCTCGTAGGTGGTGAGACCAAATAACAAGCAACCCGGTGGTTGTGAAGTAAGCGTGGCAACAACACACAGCAGTGTGGAAGCCGCGTCCAGCACCCGCTTACCGTGAAATGCCAGCTGACGCCAAGTTTCAAGGAGTGATACAGTGGGCGGTAGCTTGCTCCTAGAGATAGATGAAGGTTCTGTCGTTGACACGCTTGTCCACGACCACGTTGAGATGGGAAAGTTGCTTGTTATTGCCGAGAGACCATCAGCAAAGGTCTGGGATGAAGTGGGGGTCCGACTTCATCTCAGGGGGTACACAGAGTAGACAATTCTAAGGGGGTAGNACAGTGGGCGGTAGCTTGCTCCTAGAGATAGATGAAGGTTCTGTCGTTGACACGCTTGTCCACGACCACGTTGAGATGGGAAAGTTGCTTGTTATTGCCGAGAGACCATCAGCAAAGGTCTGGGATGAAGTGGGGGTCCGACTTCATCTCAGGGGGTACACAGAGTAGACAATTCTAAGGGGGTAGGGGTCAGAAGGGTATACCTCCTGACCGACCCGCATCCTATCAACAATAAGGTGTACCCTATTCATGCTAGCAGCCACACTCACTCCTTAACAAACGCTTGAAACGCGACATGGCACTTCGTTCAGAGGCTGTCGGCCAATATGACTGTTTCAGGTGCCCTGCACGTAGGAATGCGTTGTGTAGTACGACCAGAGAATGATTGTGCGGAGCCCCCACGCCAGCTGCTGTCAGCTCCCGGCCGGGCCCCCCTACTGCGCATCCTACGTACGTCCCAGGAAGCCACTGCGCATCGTTATTTGATTTTAGTGTGAATCGGGGCCAAATGCCAGCAATGCAGACTTTTGGGGCACACAACTGGTTCTGCGCCCCGAAAGTTCCAGCGCAGCTTTGATTCTCGAAGATTTTTTTCATCACCACCCAGCAAGCGTCGATAGCAACACCACGCACAACGGCAGCGGACGGTGGCGCAACGGCGGGTCGCCAGCCTGGTTCATGTCTGCAGCTCCCGGGCCAGATGATGATCGCGGCCGCCATGGCAGGGCAGACAGACACAGGTCAGACAGATATGAAGCGCCAGCAAACAAGATGTTCACCTGTCACATGTGTCTCAGGCACGTGAACAGCGGCCAGAACAGGATATCTATACGGGTTCCTCCTGATCAGAATCCACACGGGTTCGATCATTTTTGTGCGGATTGCGATCGATCGGAGGACAGCCTGCAGCGACGAGTTTCGTATGATTGTCATGGCACAGTGGGCAATGTAGGCATATCTGGGCGAACGCCTAGTTCCAGTGGTGGTAGCTCAGAGAACCGGCTGCAGCAAACAACGATGTCCTCACAAGTAGCAGCGGCAGCGGCCGCTGCCGCCGCTGCCGCCGCAGCAGCAACAGCAACAACAACAACAACAACAACAACAACATCGGCAGCACCAGTCGCAGCCGCTCAAAGGCCGCCTGCAGGAGGAGCGGAGGAACCGTTCAGAGCGGCGGCGGAGGTGGGGGAGGCTGCCCATGACACCGCGGTTTCTTCAGGGCGGTCCAACACCGCAGTCGGATCTGGATCGCTTGACTTGAGAGGGCTGGGCACCACGCCAGCAGCAGGAAGAAACATGAACGGAGAGGCCATGGAGGAAGTAGAGTCTATTGGGGAGGAGGAGGAAGAGGAGGAGGAGGAGGAGGAGGGAGACGCGAATGAAGGAGACCGTGAGCGATGGTCCAACCGTGAGTTGCAAGCTGCCCTGGCGATGCAAGCTAGCAGTGTCGTGGGTCTAGCTCCCAAGGTGTACGAGGATGGTTCGTTTAGTCGCCCAGACTGGATGGCTCCAAGTTTGAAGTCGCCCAGGTCTATTGCGGCAGCGTTTAGGCAACGTTTCCCGGAAGCCCCTATATGCCGGCCGGTAGACAGCCCTGAGAAGCGTGCCTTGGCAGCGATGCAGCCGTCGGCAGCCACGGAAAAGATGAAGTCGCGAGCGATGGTTGGAGGAAGTACGAACCGGGGCCTCCTGAAGCAACTGTTGAAGGAGGCGGCCATGGCCGTTTTCGCAACAACGCACGTTGTGTTCGTTGTCTACCTACTCGAAGTGGTTTTCTTCGACGTTTTGGTCAAGATTCCGGATTTTCAGGCAAGCTTTGTAGTACATGAAATACAGCTCTGCAGACACGTTGCTCGCGCTAGGTCGCCTTCTCCAATCCACATCCACACAGGTGGGCAAGAGGAGTGCCCGACGAGAGGCCCGAGGGTAAGAACTCTTCCGTTGTATCATTCTTGTTTCAGGTAACGACCTACAGCGGGTCAACGTCCGTGAGGATGATCTGTCCTGGATGCAGGTCGAACACGTTTGTGAAGCCTCCCGGAGTATCAGGGCACGGCTGGAGTAATGCGAGCGCCACGAAGGTCAGCAGACGTCTGTGGTGTAGGAGCAAAATATCTGCATCTCAAAAAATTTACGTTGATGTTCCATATTGCAACCTTTTCTGCAACACTGCAGAGTCGTAGCTGCCGTTATAAACAGATTGTTTCCGTTCTCTCCTGTTTTTTTCCCAAAACGTCCCGGATGGTGACCGACTGTACCTACATTTTTACGTGAAGACAACAATAAATACAACAAAAAACATTTCGGCTTGCGTACTCTCCCACACGCAATCTCCCGCATTACTTTGCAGATCCGAGCGATCCCCGATGTAGGCAGGGTGGTGGTTCCATTGTCTGGCAGGTACGCCTGCCGGAATCCCAATTGCCCTCTGGTGTTGGCGAGTGCGAAGAAGGCAGCCAAAAAAAAAAAGGTGGAGGTTGCGGATGACGGGTGGGATGAGGCCACCACCCAGAAGTGGTGCCCAAACGGCGCAACCTTCACCACCCAGGACGACAGGTACGGTGATGCTTTCGATTTCGTGTGGTATTTGGGCTATAAAGTCGGGGAAGCAAGATTGTGTGTAAAAGTTGGAAATTTCGAATTCTACGGTGTATTTACGACGCCTTCACCCTCGCTTGTGGGCCATGAAATCGGCAGATACATGCAGGTGTTGCCTGAGGAGGTGGCGTTGCGTCTACCCTTCCGATATTTCAGGCAAAGTGGCTCATCAGAGATGTTGCTGGACCAAGTGAGGGCGATGGAAGGCGACCTTCAGGTGCAACCTTGTGGTACTTCTCTTCGTTGTTTTACGCTTTGAGGAATCGTTCTTTTTTTCCCTCGCGAGTATCGCTGTGACAGATGTGGCCCCCTGACAGGTGTTCGTCCGCCGTCTACATCCTGTCCATTTTTTTTGCCGTTGCTTTCTCCGGCCGCAAAGGTGTATCGCAGGGCGTTAGCTGCAGGCGACCAAGGTCGGGAGTTGAGAGACATGAGGAGATACATGTCGTTTGCCGAGAAGCACGGGGATGGAAGTTTGTGGCCAGGGTGGAAGTTCGTTCGCGGGACTCTCGTCGGCACCCCGTCCGTCGCCGTGTTGAACACAATCTACAACGCCGGGCATGATGAGGTGAGGAGGAGGAAGACGTTGCTAGTAGATGCCACGCATGACTACTTCGTCGCCACTGTTTTTTTCTGTTGCTTCCTCGGGTGTTGGTGCTCCTAGGTTTTCAGTTTTTTTTGGTTCCGGCAAGGCCATGACCACGATGACGCATTTTTGGCTGGAACAGGAAAAGGACTACATGAGGCGCGTGATTCAAGCCGAGTGCGAGGGCCAAATTGTCAACATGGATGGCACGTGGCGCATCGGTTTGAGGGTGCCTGGAGTACCCGCTTGCCTTTATTTCTTGTTGGGGGAGAACGCCAAGGTCCACGACTACGGAGCTATCACAAGCGAAAGCAAGTCAGAGCTCCGTCCACTTTTCATGAGGTGCGCTGTCTTGAAGTTTGGTGCCAAACAAACGGTCGTGCCTCTGTCGAAAGCTATGATTGATGGGTATTTTTTGTTCATTGGGTATTTCCCGAAAGAATCGACCTCCTGTTGAGCCTTGGTTTGTGTGCCGCGAACAACGCCGCAGGTACGCGGATAGACGAAGGCGGAACGGCACGTTGCCCACACTTCAGTACCTGTACGACGACATGTGCTGCAAGAACGCTGTGGACGTGACGGAGCCATGGATGAAGTCGATTTTCACGGGCTTGTCGCGAGCGGCGCTTTCAGATTCTTTCCACTTCGGACAGGTACAAAATTCCTTCATGACGTTGCAACAGGAGGAAATGTTGATGTTTTTAATCGTTGTTCACTCATTCGTTTGATAGCGCACCAGACATCGTACTGAAGGTCTCCTTCGTTTTGCATCCCATACGTCGTACCTGAACCACTTTTTTGCCCCGTCGCGTGCATCCCCTCGTTCCACATTGTTGGTATTCTACTGCGGTTTTCCGTTGACACCCTCTCCGTAGACTCTTGTGGGTGCAACTACATCCAAAGTCCACCCACGAAGGGCTACGTTCGCGGCGGGAGTTGGACAGATTGTCCGCCACCGGTACCAACCTGATGTTGATGAGGTTGTGGCGTACTTGCAGCGTGAGAATCGGGGGTTGTCGAAGGTAGACGCGGAGGTACTGGCTAAAAAGAGAGCATGGTCAGCTTGCGTGAGGACTATTTCCCGACCAGCCGACGTAGTGGAGAAGGAGTTGGTGCAGTTCGTGCAGGCGCACGCAAAGATGGATGCCGACGATGTCGCGAGGGGGGGAATTCCGCTGCTGCGCCCGGATGCGCCCCCTGGAAAATCAGGTCCAACAGGCGCGATGGCAGCGCTCGAGAAAATGCGCAGGTGCCTCAGGAAAGGATGCGCGCAAGACCCGTTGGGTGTGGATGACATGTGAGGAAACCTTGCAAGTACGACGTTAACGCCTTTTTTGCTGGTCCTTGTTTGACTGCTGCTTGCTGCTACGTTTCGCGAGTGTGTTGTTCATGTCTTCTCCACTCGTGTCGCCATTGTCCCTACTGTACGCAGGTACATACCTCGTGGGAGGGGGCCGAAGACAAACCTCATGAGGTGGTCCAAGAAAGGTGGAACTGGGAAGAACGAGAATTTCCACGGCGGCATCAATCGTCTGGTCGCAGGCGTGGCTCGCATCGGTGTGGAGGCGTGCGACGCGAGGCTTCTGCAACGTGTTTGTCGTCACAACCTAGACATGGACCGCAAGCTTGGCAACACCAGCAAGCAGTCAACTCGTTGGCCTTGGAGGGAGCGCGTGGTGAACAAAGCGGCCTCGGGCATCCTCGCTTCGCTCCCGTTCCCGAAGGCGCCTCCCGACCCGAAAGTAAGCCCCATCCGTAGCTGTAGCTGTAGATGCAAGCTTGCTTTTTGTGGTGGTTGTCGTCGATGTACCTTGCCGTGCACTTTCGATGCTGTACACAGCACGACGTATGTGATGCCAACTCCCTGCTGTTCGTGTGCCGGTGTCAGATCCCAACGAAGGACTTGGAACCGATGGGGTTCGAGTTCCACACCGCCAGGAAAGCTGCCGGTCGACGAGAAGCCATGAATGCCGCAACGAGGATAGTTGCAGAGCGTCGGGGCAACAACCCCCGCTCTTCGCCGTCGATGACGGCAGGAAGTGCCGCAAGGGAGGGGCCGGAGACGGCGCCGTTGCCACTACCGACAGCAGGAGGCCGGATTGGAACGGCGGCGGCTGGGGCGGCGGGGCCTGCGGAGGGGCCTCCGGCAGACGGGGCGGCAGGGCCGGGGCCGTGGCCTGCGGCGGGTGCGGGCGCGGCGCCGGGGGATTCGCCCTCGCCATCATCGACGCAAGAAGGCCGGGTGGGAACGGCGGTGCCGGGTGCGGGCGCGGTGCTGGGTGCGGGTGCGGCGCCGTTGCCGACCATGACAACGACGGGTGCCGCTTTCGCCAACTATGGGGGGGCGCGCAAGCTACATAGTAAACGTCCCACCATCGAGGGACAGAAGTCTGTCACCCCGACAACCGACGGCGAGCTGGATGCCTTTGCCCGTTGTCTTGCGACAGCAAGGGCTCAAGGCCGAGGGGAGGTGATGGAGGAGACGGCGCGACTGTACAACACAGAGTTTTTCACCCAGCAGCTTGACCGGGACGCGCCAATAATTCTCCGTGGACCCACTTCAGCGCAAAAGCTGCGAAAAAAATCAACGACAACGGCCACGGCTAAGAGGGCCCGACAGGTCTCCGCAGACTTCGCAGCTGTGCAATCGGCGGGCAGAACGGCGTCGTCTTGTTCGACCTCTCCTTCGAACTCTTCTTCGACCACGTCGAGATCAAAGCGCCGTCGTGACGTCAGACCTGACAGGGAAAATGCCGTTGCTAGAGTCGCGAACAGGGTTCCTCTGACGATAGAAGAAATAGAGACACTTCCCGACGCCGTGGCTATTCCTTACCTCTCGGATATGGATCAGCCGACGTCAGGCAGGGTTGCTGCCAAACGCGAGAGGTTGAAGAGCTACTTCCGAAACCACAACCTCACATCGTACACACCTGTGGGCGGGGCAAACAAGAAGGCCGCGGGTGCGGCAGTTACAGGACCTCCTAGTGGGCACCGGGCGATCTAGAATGGCTGGGGTGTAGAATTCTGTTTCTGGTGGCAAGGGCGGGCTTTCTCATTCTGCACGAATGTTGTGTGTTTCACTGCTGCTCCTTCACGTAATATTATTGCGGTTGCCAAACCGGCGTGTTGTGGGGGAGGTAAAGTGTGCAACCTCGAAATCAGATGCGCCCATACTGCATTTGTGTGCTAACCACAGTGTATCAGGTACATGTGTGCTACATAGGCACACCTACATGTTCGCCGATCAGTCCTCTTCTGCTCATTACATGCCGTGGTTCCCCGCCATGCGGCGATGACGCATGTTCAAGAGACACACATCATGCACTCCGGGTTGTTTTTGCCGGCGCCAAGTACGATCGGCACGCCTCACCTACAGCTGGTTAGATATATTTCCTCTGGCAGCATCACGTAAAGCTCTGTGTGTGTGAATAAGCGCGCACACGCCCGTCAACGAGTGCTGTAACTTCGAGAAACCGACGGTCGTGCCCAGTCTACCCGAGGGAAAATACCCACATCAACGGCATGGCACCATCTACTGAGCACAAGCGCTCCTGTATTGTTCAATTGTCACCCACGCAGCAGCGGTACACAGCCATCGACGGCAGCACACAGCCATCGGCACACAGGCACACACCACACAAGCGCACAAGCGGCAGCCGTTGCGTTTTTTTATGCTTATATCATATCTGCGATAATTGCGGAGAGATTTCAACCAACTCTTTCGGCGATTTTATGCGGCGAGATAGAGTGTTTTTTTTTTTGGCCCCAAATTTCGGGGCATGGGGGTGGCCCCGAAACTACTTGAAAAAAGACTTTGGGGCGGATGCGCAGTCGCCGATTTAACGGCTGGGCACTCCCTGCTCTTCCCCCCCAACCGGATGTGAGAGATAACAAGCATCTAAGCATCAAGCACTACAGTCTCTACAAAGACAACGAGGGCATACCAATTAGGGTTGACGAATACCGTCCGGTCGCCTAGGCAAGTGACTCGAGCTCACTACGAGGTTGAAACCGCCGAAAAAGCGGCGAGATTAAGTTGGTCACGATGAGCGACGAGCGTCCCCGATTTCGAAAGACCGCTTTTCGAATCAACGGCGCAGGCGGACACCTCCTTCTCGGCATTATTTCTATACCATTTGTTTGAGCTGCAACTACATTTGAGTACATGCATAATCCGGAGAGTTTGTGTGGAGTGCGAACGAAATAATATTTAAAAATTTGCCAACAAGGCTTGACAAGGCAAGGTACTACATCAACTACGTTGACTACAACATATTCTACACGTATTACCTCCTTGAACAACCTCTACTTGCCTCCATAACAGCAACCACGCACGTGCGGTTTACATGTATCGCTTCCACACTGACTGGCTTGCTGACCACCTACCGGCTACAACAAGGCCACAAGGCTCAGAATTGCATACATTGTTTTGAGAAACAAAATATTTTGTTTTCGGCCGGGTGGGTCTCTGAAGAAATTGTTTTTCGTGCGCCCTTGTGTAGTCTACATTGCTCTTCCTCCAATTTGGAGTAGACCTGGGCTTGTGGCGCCTCTTCTCGGGGCATTGCGTATCCACGGGCTGGAGATAGCCTATGAACGCAACAAAGGAAGATGCAAACTATCGCGGGTGTTTTAACCCGCACCTACCTACTGCTGTTTTTGGTGGAAAGAGCGCGATGATAGCTCGGGTGTGGTAACCCGTGTTAGTCGTGCGGCGTGCTAGCCGTGGACAGTATATACAGGGCGTGGTAGCCCGGGGCGTGGTAGCCGGTGGCGTGGTAGCCAGGTAGCAACGCGGCGTGGCGTGGTACTGTAGCCGGGAAAAGGGACACTGATTTTTTCAAGCGATTCGAGACCACAACCAAACTCCGCTCCTATCCGTTGCAGACACACAACTTAGTCTATAGATACCCAGAAACCATCACATGTGGCAAAGATGGCACCACAAATCCCAATCCATCACAACTGTAAAACCCCCATATTCCCCGCCCCATCAGCTCGGCACGTTCCTTGATTGCAACAATCTGCCATACGTATGTATCAACGCAGTGAAAAAAATAACCAACATGGGAACAACGAAGTTTGATTACCCGAAATTCATTTTGTTAGAGTGTTTCGGAAGATTTGCCGGAAAAGTTCACTTTCACTTTTATTGGGAACCGTTCCTGGGAAAGTTCTTGTTCACACAAAAGTTCATTTGTAGGGCAAAAAATATATATATAGATGACGTGGACAGTCGTCTCGTGGTGATTGGTGTAGGTCTCGCCGCATCTAGGCGCGGCGGAATACAGGTTAGGCCGCGTGTTTTTTTCAATATCACAATATCACACACCCGAGGCCTGTCCTCCATCGGCCGTTTTGCTTGGATGACGGAGAATAAGAAGGTAGAATTACTTGAAATTAGTATAGAAATAAAGTTTGTGTATCTAAATCGAAAATAAAACGGCCGATGGAGGACAGGCCTACCACACCCGACTCGAGTGCACCCGAGAGGCCGACAGGCGGGACACATCCCAATGGTCGCACCGAGAGCACGCTGCCGGCGTCACCAGCGCCCACAGACTTCCCCAGGGCCTCCCACCATGTCCCGCCTAGTCTACGCATCCGAGATCGAATTGCTCGCAAGAAGCGAGCACTGCTGCCCATGCAGTGGCAGCAGTCCTATAGCCTCTACACCAGCATGTGGTTCGCTTCCCACTTCGCGGTCATCTACACTCTGGGTCGCCTGGCCATCGATGATATCCCGACCGGTGCTGCACGGAGGCACGTAGACAACTTCTTCAGCCCTCAGGATTGCGTGGAGTTTATGAGGTTTACGCGAGACCAGGTAATTCTATCTATTGAGTGACGTTGGTAGCGCTGGTGCTGTGTTGCTGCTGTGTGCCTGCTGTGTGTGCCTGCTGCTGTCGGGAGTGGACAAAGAAAGACAGACAGACCATGACCGCACCCAAAAGACCGCGAGTTGTGCTGTGACGAGAGCGACACCCGAAGGCACGAAATGCACACAGCAAGGTTGAGTGTTTTGTTAACGAACGGCTACTGCATGTATTTTGACAAACACTATCATGCTGCTTCGGATCTTTTTGTGCGGCAGATCGTACTCATGCTGGAACTGCTCATGGTGCCTGCCATCATTCGGACAGAGTGTGGCTTTGTGGTGGGCGGACGAGAGGCTCTTTGCGTGCTGCTGTACCGACTTGCGTTCCCGTGCTGTTTGAAGGACATGCGTCTGGATTTCGGCCTGAGCGAATCCTGTATCTGCGAGACTTTCAACTGGATGCTACACTTCATGGATTTCAAGTGGGGGTTCCTCCTCTCGCTGGACGTTCAACGGCTGGTACCAAAGCTTCGTACTTTTGCGGAGGCAGTTTACAACAAAGGTTGTCCCCTGACACACTGTTGGGCCTTCATCGACGGAACTGTGCGCGGTATTGCAAGGTATGATCCGGAAGCCGTGCCCCCGTTGATGGGTGGTAGTTGTGAAAAAGCACTTGGGTGAAACGGCGTCATGTATGTCCCGCTACGTTTGTATGTCTACTTTGGCGAACAGTAGCTAACCACAACAACCACTCGTACGGGTTCACTTGAACGAATAAGGAGCAAGGTGGGTAACATCGACCCCTAGACTACAGGGAAGATTCCAGAGGTGCTTTTGCCAACACGACGCAAGAAAATGCACTCCGCTATATGCGGCAAACCTCACGAAAACATTGTCGGATGCAAGAAAACAGATCGACCACCACGTGCGTCATGTTGTCGACGATGTTTGCGTCTCAGGCCTATACGCAACAAGCGCTTTTTCTACAACGGGTACAAGAGGAAGCACGCTATCAAGTTCCAAGGAGTCGTGACGCCAGACGGGCTGTTTGTTGACCTGTACGACGCAGAGGTTGGAACGACGCACGACGGCTACTTGCTTGCGGAGTCTACACTACTTGAGAAGCTACAGACCCACATGAACAGCCCTTCAGGCCACCCGTATTGCGTGTATGGTGATCCAGCGTACGGTCAGACCGATCACATACAGTGCCCTTTTAGTGCATCTGTCAATGGCCCCCTTACGCCCGCGATGAGAAAATTTAACAAGAGCATGAGCCAATGCCGAGTGACGGTCGAATGGGGGTTCAAGGAGATGACTAGCAAGTGGGCCTTCGTTGACATGAAGTGCCAGCAGAAGTTCCTGCTGAGCCCTGTAGCGACGCAGTACAAGGTAGCAACACTGTTGTCAAACTTCCACTCCTGCCTGAACGGCGGCAACCAGATTTCACAGTACTTTGGAGTAGAGCCTCCCACGCTGGAAGAGTACCTCAAGGTGTAAGCCTCAGCGGTTTGTCAAGGAAATATCTTGGTCCAATCGTACTTATGGTAGACAGGAAACTTGTTTGTGCCGAAAGGTTACGGCTTGCAATGGGGGAAGTTGCAGATGGGGATGTAGTATTTCTTCCAATCAGGAGAGGACCTGTACTACCTGGCCAGTAGGTAAAGAAGGAAGTTTCCGCACGAGGGCTAGGCAGTGTGAGAATTGTCACCACCAAAGATCCCCAAAGGTGGTTTAGTTCCTATTCCACCGAGTGCTTCTGTGTTTGTTGGACAGCTGAGATGACGTCTGGCCTTTGCATCTGTTTCGTGCGGGGCTGGTTGCACGATGCACGATATAATTCGGGAGTACTGCAAGTGGTACTATTTCCTTTCTTTGGCTGCCCCTTAGCCGTTCCACCTCCTTCCCCACCCTCTGTGGAACTTCGACTCAACACGCCAACTCCAGTCGACGTCGTTTTTATTTTTCAAGCACGCGCTCTCTCTCCGTTCAACCAACCAAAAAAAAAACGAGGCACATGCGTGCACGGTGCAACACTTGACTTCTCTTCCTCAACATGTACTCACTACCCCCGGCCCCCCCGGCAACGCCGTGTTTTTTTTGGTCAAGCACGCGCTCCCTCTCCGTTCAACCAACCAAAAAATACGAGGCATGCGTGCACCGTGTAACAGCACCCCCACTTCCCTCTCCCGAAAAAAATCCACCCACCTCTCCTCTCCCCCCACACCCCACAGCAACCGTCTCCGGACCTTAAGACTCTGCCTGGTGCTTCGCTAGCTGTGCCTGGTACTGCGCTAGCTCCAGCTGCATCTTCAACTTCTTTAGTTCGAAGTCCTGTAGGTCCTGCCGCTCCCGCCTCTCGTCGTCCCGCTCGTCCTTCCGCGCCTTCCTCTCCCGGTCCCACTGCTCTTGGCGGAGTTCCCTCTCCCTCTCCCTCTCCTCCTTACGCTGCTGCTCGGCAAAGTCCCTGTCCTCCTTGCGCACTTGCGCAGCCTCCTTCTTCTCGTCCGAACGCCTACGGTCCTTGAACTCTTCCCGCTGCAACTGGAGCTCAAAAGCCTTATCCTGCTTCTGCGACGCCTCCCTCATCATCCTGCGGGGTTCAGTCAAGACAACAGGCGGAGAGGGACAGACGAGAGAGGCACAGACGAGACAACTGTTAGTCGGTATAAAGAGGCACAGCTATCTCAACGTACAAGTACCGACAATTCAGACGTCATCGAGCTTGCATCGAGCTTGGGTGCCAACCAAGCGACCATCCAACTGCCGTTCAAGTCGATCCGTAATTTACGTTCACCTCATGCCAACACGAAAGCCAACGTGGGAGCTCAAAGGCCGTGTCCCGACCCCAGGACATGTGCTGAAAAACAGTTGCAAAAATCATGTCTCATCAGTCATTTACTGAAATCACTGACATCCCACAAAGACAGTCCTCGTCCATACTTACTGCAGAAGGCCATCCTCGCTCGCACGGTTGGTCGTGTTCCGTGTCTTCCTGCTGCTCTTCGGGGCACGCTTCCCACCTCCGCCGGCTTGTCCATCGCCCGACAAGTCAAACACGTCACTGCTGCCGCTGCTGCTGGCGCTGCTTGGATGCTCCGGTGAGGTGCCATTGTTGGGTTTCACGGTGCCGTACACAAGCAGGGTGGCCAGCTTCTCAGATAGCCCGTCTAACTCCTCCTCCGTTGGACACCCAGGATCCCCTACTGTCCACCCGTCGGTGTACACGGAGACGCGATCACATGCCATGAACAACTGATAGTCGGCGCCGTACTTATCACACAACTCCTTCACCATATACGCGTCAAAACCACTGATTTCGAAGCCGGCTCCCTTAACAACGCTGAAATCCTGCAGCGATAGGTTTCCCCATGGGGCTCGCAGCCTGTTACCGACCGCCTGCTCGAGGATACAGACCGCGGTCTCCAAAGGAAGTTGTTCTTGAGTAAATCCCTTGGTGAGGACGAGGTCCACCTGCTCCGTCGTCGCTCCTGTGATGTAGGCCAGATCAACCTCATTTTGCGCGCTGAGCTTCTTTTGGATGTCCGCGCCGAGCGGGGGCAACTTCCTTGCAGCCCCTCCCCCCTCGCTTGCCCGCTGGCTACCCGCCGTTGAGAGCTCGCGTTGAAGAACTTTGGCACGCGCGCGTTCGTCGCTGGCGTGGGCCGCCCCGAATGATGTCGAGCCTGCCCCTGGTGCGCAACGCCTTTCGGCGTTCTGCTTCTCCGCGAGGCCCGCCGCCCTGATGTTGGCGAGCTTCTCTTTCTCAATCCTCTTCTCAGCCCTCAATCCAGCTTTCGCGTCCACGATCGCACCCAGCACTTTTTCCTGCATGAGCGCCAAGACACAGGCATCGCGACGTGTAGGCCGGACGACGGTAATCACCAACCCTTCTCATACCTGAAGTGTACTTCTCCAACATGCGGATAAGCCAATTCTCGAATGTAAATGCCACCACTCAAACACGAACCGTCAAGGGAAAAAAACAATCTGGCTAAACTCGCTTGTGTTGTCTGCGAACGGTCCTGTCTGAGTCTCGGAATGGTTTCGGGCGCCGCCGGTGCAGACAACGCCAACACGTCACGACGTAGGTGTGCTCTAGCACTTGCCGTCCTGTTGTTTACATATATCATCGTGCACCCGAACGAGATCGAAACTTGTTGCCAACCCATGCTCTTCTTGGCCTTCCCGCGACAGGGCATTGTGGGGGCGGGGAGCACAATCGAAGTCAACCAATCTTACAGGAGTTTCGAGGCGCCAATGATAGCGACGAACACATGTCCGCGGGTTGGTGATGTGAGCGTGGGGGGGGGGAGGGGCTTGCTGTACCGACATAGAAATTCCATTCAGGGCATTCGCTGTTGGTACAATAGGCATCACGAGGTTGTCCTATCGCTCACGCCTCTCACCAGCTTAATCTCATCTTCGCCAAGGTTTTCCGAGCCGTCATCCCCCCCGCCGGTCGTGGCCGCGGCCTTATTCTCTGCTCCAGTCTTCTCGGAAACCATGGCGGTGAATTTGGAGATGATCGCAGTGTCACTGATCCCCTCGAAGATGTTGTTCCACGGACCTTCTCCCCGTATCTCCTTGTCGGTCTTCAGCCACTGCTGCGGCACCGTTTCCTTGCGACCCCTAACCTGCCAGCATTGAAACTTGAGCCCTGCGTCAAACATGACAAAGCGCCGGAGAAAAAAAACAGGACGCGGAGACATGCGCAAAGATTTGAGACGCTCTTGGTTATTTTTTCACAGTTGCGCATGATGGCCGAGCAACACTGCTGCATGCTAACAAGATAGCAGATGGCAGCAACCGGGGGGGTGTAACGAAACCCATGGTGCATGGCAGATGATGTGGATGTGCAATATGTGTGTCTCACTCAACAGGAGGGCGCGCGCGATTTTTGATTTTTGAAATGCGGATCAAACCAGTCACCTATCCGTACTACATGCCTGGTACCACTCACGTACGCTGGTAAGCTATCCATCAAGGGACAATCAAAGGACGTGCTACAACTGCTTGGCTGCGTCCCGCATGTGGGAGTATGGCGGTGTTGAGCCTAACTATGTTGATGGGATGCGGCGGCCGGGCGTGTCTTCTTCTTGCTCTCGTGCGATTGTGTGTACACATGGACAAAGTTGAGTTGTGAGTTGCGCGCGCGATCGGGTCATCGGGTACTGCCTGAATGAGATGAGTTGGGATGATACTGCTGCATGAGATTGTATTGCCAATGTGTAGTTGCGGGGCAAGCGTTCAGAGAGCAGCTTGTTATGTATGTACCTACATGTATGTTGACCTTGTTTTAAGGATGTATCGCGATACGGGGCATCGCAACAACGCGACTTTTTTCATTCTTGCATGCGTATTGTGCCAAGAACCCCTCCGGGAATTCTACTCTGTTGTGATACCAGTCGCTTCACGGCAACAAACGGTTTTTCAAGTTCACGCGGTTCTTCGAAATCAATGGTGTCGACGCAGAGGCTCTCTCGTGTTGACCATATTCATTTGTGACACGAATATACTTCTGCATAGCATGTGGAATCCTGTACGCAGCAGTTTGCAGAGAATGGACTGATGGGTTTGAGCTCTGGTCCCGCGCTCGTTGCTGTTTGTTTCGATACTTCTGCAGTGGGGTCACAACGGCAATGTCAGTACCGAAGGCAGCGGTGAAGGCAGTCAAGGTTGGGACAAATTTGGCGGAAGAAATGGTCGGAACGGAATTTGCGCTTGCCGACGACGCGGCCCGCGCCGGTCAAGAGGGGG
>CACKRE030000840.1:0-35968 GCA_902602495.3 Ectocarpus sp. CCAP 1310/34
ACCAGACTCTCTCAAAGGTTCGGGCAGGTACGTCTCGCCCTGTCCACTCCAACTCTGCGGTGCCCCTCTCCGGACTTCCGCAGTAGCTGCGGCGCCCTCCATGGCGCCGCTGCCAGCAGCAGCACCCTCCGTGGTGCTGCCTGACCCTTCTCCTTTGGCCAACAGCTTCGACATCATGGCCATCATGCCGTCAAACTTGCTGTCCAGCGATGCTTCCAACGAGGCTACCTTGCCTCGTAGCATCTCAACCTCATTTATCTGGTCTCCCACCAGGATCACCACCGGGAGCATTTTCGCTCCCGTCTCCATGGCTCTCCATTTTCCGAATGGACTCCCTCGAGGGATGGATCACTAGTGTGTTGTATATGTCCGCGACTTGGAAGGGAGAGACTGAATATCGCTTGTATTAGAAACGCAGAAGCAAGAGAAGAGAAGAAGAAGAGTGCTTCCGGAAAACAGAGAAGCAGGGGTCACAAACACAAGAACCCCAAAATGGTATGTCTACGTTCCTATCTGCGAATATGTCCGTTACTGCGGTCGATCAATACCTGTCCGTATCCAAACACACGAACAGCTTCCCGCACACCCACACACGTGAACACAATGCTCCCGAGAGGACATCGCGATAGGAGAACGTCGAGCCGCGGTTAGGATCGTGTGCGTTCATCGCGCAATCGCGAACAAAACACTCCGAGGTTGGTCTGTCTGGACTCTGGACTCGAAGCACACGGGGGATAACCACAACAGCAGCTAGTCGGGTGCCCCGCCCGTGAAGGGAGAGGTTACAGCAGTTGTTGGTGGAAGAGACGGTAGCTCTGGGCGCACGTACGAGGGGCGCGAAGCCGCTGGCGGCGGTTGGGATTTGGGGAGTGTAGTCCGCGGAGTGTAGTTCTCGGGAGTGGAGAGGAAACATGTCTCCAGCTTTGCTACGCCAAACATGGCCATCACGAGGAACATGTCCTCCTCTCCAGCTAGCGCGCACAACACAGCAAGCAGTAGAACCTGCATGCACTCATCATACCACTCGTGGCGGATTCTACCTCGCGCAAGGCGCGCCATCCTCTCGCTCCGTGCCGGGTGCGGTGATGAGGGAGCGCGAACGTTGGGTTTCCCGGCGGTGCAGCGGTGCAGCTGGGGTTGATTTTTTTTTATCTTGAGGCTGCGCCGCTGCTGGCCTTCGCCAGGCAACGTGCGGCGGAATATTTTTTCGTGTCAATTTACCAACCGTTACCTTTTTTCGTGTCAATTTGCCATCCGTCACTTTTTTTGTTGTCCATCTATCTCAGTCCAAAAATTTCGTGTCAATAATACTTAACATGAGAACCCAGGATTTTGCAGGGTAAGGACGACGAGGCGTAACCTCTGTACAAGAGGGCACAAGACATCTTTGAGATATTATTGGGGCGGGATCATCTAAACGTTGAGACAATGTTGAACAACCGGGCGATGTTGTTGGGGAATCAGGTGAGAGCAGATGGAAGTATCCTTGCAAATCACAGGGACCATGTGATTGGTGAATTGTTTCGAGAGAGAGAGAAAAGTGGCCCGCAATTAAATGATTGGCCAAAAATTTGAAAGGAACGTTCCACAGAAAGGCGAAAATTCCATGGTCGTCCGATGACGTCATTCACGGTTGTGACGTCACTTCTCAACAAAATCTCGAAAAATTCAAATTCGCCGTGGGTGACTGATGATTGATGAATTTCATGTCACATCAGCCTGCTGACTTCGATAATGATTATGATTACTATTATAGCAGCAGTTATAAAGGAGGAGTGACAAAATACCGATCACAGGATCTCCTTACTTACTCACGTCACATATAGATAGCTATTCGGCGGGCCAAGCAGGAGAAGGCGAAAACTGAAAGTTGGATTTGGCTATCTCCCTACTTCCAAACAGTACCCACTTTCGCTCACACTTCTACAAATCCGGAGTAACAAACACCGTGGTTGACGATTCGAATCAGAGAGAGAAAAGGTGCCCGCAATTAATTGATTGGCCAAAATGTTTGAGGACCGTTCCATAGAAAGGGCAAAAATCCCTGGTCGTCCGATGACGTCATCCACGGTCGAGAAGTCGCCTTTCGGCGAAATTCAAAAACCAGCACCACCATGCACTGAGGATGCTCGAATGGAAAGCTTTGCGAGAAAAGATGTGTTGGCACGTGTCAACGACGGCACGGTCGTCTTCAACTGCTACTGTGCCACCACAACCTTCCACCACCAGCAGCAGCCACCGGTAGAGCCATGTGGAGCAGACCAGGCTGTCCGTATAACCGCGAGTGGATCAAAACTCGTACGCAGCGCATCATATAGGGAGGCGTTTCAAAAAGGGTTCGCCCGAACCACAAACAGAACCCTTTTCACAAATAGAACCCTTTTTTGGAGACTGCTGCTCTGTGCTGCCTCCTGCCTCTTCCCCTATTCAATTCAACTTGGCTCCCCCATCACTCGAAGGGAACGACCAAGCGTGCGTCCACACATCCTCGCCGAAGCACCAGAAGTGAAGAATTGCGACGATTCGAGTGATTGGTGGGCCTGTTTGTGTCTCTTCTAGGTCCAAATTCAAACCTTCAGCCGTTAGCTTTTCGGCCTCGCCAAATTCGAATCGACGTATGCAAATTCAAATCGACGTATGTATACACGGCCGCATGAGAAGCCATGTGGACTCCAGTGTAACTTGGTGGGGGCGAGGGGAGAGCCTTCCACGTGCCCCGACGTGTACGTATGTTCTCTCCTCCGAACGACCCGTGACCAAAGAGCGAGTCTGCTCCCTCTTTGACTTCCTTCTACAGAGTAGACTACTCTCTAGGGCGGATGCCACCTGCATCCCTGAGCCTCATGATCGGCGAGAGATTTTCGAGAGAAGACTCAGATTGCCCATTCAGCACGGTCTACTTGATACTACGGTCACCTCTGTGTGACTTGTTGTACTGCCGTATACTTCTATACGTTATACATGGGGACGGCGTTTGCTGGCAACGCGTCCGCACCCAAAAAGGGAACCGCCAAGCACCCATGTGTGAGAAGTACATTGTTGGGGGCAAGAGTTCACGACGCAGACTCTAGGGCAGCTCAGCGTCGTCCCTAACGTTAGCATAAACGCGGAACAAGGCGTTGTCAAATCGGCCGAGACACCGATCCCCGTGTACATTACCTCGAAACAACCTCTCACCTCTACGCCTTCACTGTTCGCCTGGTTTTTGTTTGACAAATCTTGCAAAAAGAACGATGAGGAAGAAGTACTCCCAGGCCGCGCTGAAAAAGTCCGCCGAGGGCACATCCAGCCTCTTCAGCTTTTTCGAGGTACGTATTTGGAGATACAGCAGTAGAGGCTACAGACATCCATAGCACAGCCCGTGTTACTTTGAAAGGAGATGCTCCTCCCCGCACTAGATCCATGCACTATCCATTTGATCCACTTTGTTAGATAAGTGGTGCGTCGTTCGGACTCTCTTCACCACCGTCTGTGTAGCCTTCCGCTTGATGGCACCATCCAGCAACACCCGAAGCTCCCGATAACGATCGATCACACCGTACCCGGTCACCTACACCCCGGTAGGCGTTCGCTGTGATATCGACCACAGATGTTCTGTAGTTTATCGATTTACTTCCCACGGGATCGTCTTGGCGCACCCACGTTCCATATGCCAGGGCGTCAGCCGTCCCCGAGGCTCACGAACATCGGGCGACGCGTCGAGCACGCTGCCTTCGAACAGCCGCTGTGCATACGAATCTGCAGCAGCGTCGTCAACGGAGGTGATCGCTTTTCCGAGAAAGTTTAAGGTGGACGCTCTCGTTCAAATTTGGTGACGGGTCTTCCCGGCAAGCACATCCATGCACTGATGAACGAATTCGCGGGTTTTCGTCGCTTGGCAACGACGTTGTAAAACAAGCCGCTCCCCCGGTGTTTGCCATCGGGATTGGGTTTTCGTCGCTTGGCAACGACGTTGTAAAACAAGCCAATTCACTTCGTGAACTCGGCAACCAGGTTACCGTTTTTTTTTTTACCTCCGTTTTTTTTTTTGGCGGTAACCATAATGGTGGTCGAGTAGATCATGTTGTGCGGGGTGGAGAACCCTCACTCCGCGCAAGGGGGATGATCGCACCACGTTGTGTTAAAATGGTCAAGCACCCTCGAGGCAGTTACACAGTGCTTACAACTGTCTCTGGAAGTGAAAGCACCAGAAAATAAATTAAGTCATACGCAGCTGTCATCCGTACGCAAGGAAGTAAGCACAAGATGCCGAACACCCTTAGCAGGATGCAGCGCACCCTTCATGCGACTCGCCGAATATCTCACGGCGCTTCGCGCTTGGTGATGTGAGAGCCTGGTCCGGTGAGAACCCGGCGTGCTCCGTCCCGGCTTCGTAGGGATGCGAGGTCAATGGTCTAACGACTACGGCATGCACGACTATGAGTACACCCGCCTGGGATGTTGACTTCCAGTTTCATTTCTGCCCCACATAGCGAGAGGGGAGCGGAGGGCCCCAGACTATCTATCGTTGAGTTTAATTGGCTAGCGAACCATTGGGGTCGGCATTGTTTGTGTAAACATGTGTGAGGGTAAAGTTTGCCTGGGACCACAGGAATTGACCAGTCAAGTGTATGATCAGTATGGACCGATGAAGGTACTGGGTAGAGAGATCGGACATTTTTTTTTGTGAAGTCAAAAACAACTCGAGGAAACTGTGGAAAACCACCAGGGCCTCCCGTGACGCTTAGGGTTGTTCGATCACTCTTTGGGTTGCTCGTGATTCAGGTTTACTTCTACTGATAATATTGTTACCAGTGGCCGTGGTGAGGTTCTCCCGTTCAATTGGCGGGATTGGACCTTTCTTTCCCTCGAAGCCCAAGATGGCTAGCGGCACTAATCGACTCCGATCCTCGAAGAGCGACTGTTCATGTTCCATATATACCAGATTCATCGTGGGGGGATCCACCAAGCGCTTCCCGAGATCCACATGCACCGGCGGGAAAGATCACCGAGTTTCACACGAAGTTGCGGCGAGATGTTGTACACGAAACATCTGCTCAACAAATGTAGATAAAGTGATAGATCGGCCCGATGCCCCACCTCCGTAGCTATTTTCACCGCAGAATGCCTACCGCAATCTTGTTGCTTCCTAGTTTCTCCCCACGAACACGCCATCAGAATCTGTGAAGCCTCTAGATTTAACAATGCTGAGCGTGCGTGCACTTGAAATCGGACTGCTGCCGGCATTTTCCAGATTTGCATAGATATCGGTACCGATGTGTTCAACATGGATTGGACTTTCTAGTCGCCGTCAGTGACATGAAGATCCACCGCTTGCGGTGTGGAGGGAACAGAAAGTGTCGATCAACCGGCCTCGCGGTTGGGCGTAGGTGGAAGATTTTGGAATTCTCCTTTCGTTTGAGGCTTCCGTGGGCTAGGGTTGGTATGGTCAGCAATCGTGGCACCCGTGCGTTATTGAGCGCCTTGCATGCTCTCGCCAGCAGCACAAAACCATGCCTATGTCAAACAAAACACCCCGTGCTCGAATACGAAACCGTTTTCTGGAACTCGCCATTACCCTGCCCCGGGAAACCACCTCGAAGCGTCATTGCGAAGTATCAATGTAAAAATCTTAGAACGCGATTGCCCCCCGAGCTACTGCGCATAATTTGTTCTACGTATATGGTACGCAAGGAGTTGCCCCCAAGTACTGATATTTCCCCAAGATGATCGATCATCGTTGACACCACAACGTAAAAATAATGGTGCACCCTTTGTGCTGCTACCCTTGTGACATGGCTCATGTAGGAACAGGTTCTGCGGGTTAAGAATGGCTTCAACTCCGACTGGATGCCCAGCGGCTACCGGGATGTGAAGCTAAACCCCGTCGTGAACGAGCTCCCATGTGAGATTCAGCTGCACCTCCGCGAGTTCTCTGAATTGAAAGGCAGCCAGCATGCCGTGTACGAGTGGGCGCGGGATCTCAACGTCACTACCGATATGCGCGGTGAAAACCTGTTCAAGAATCTATCCCCCGAGGTATCAAAGGAGATGATTCGTCTGGCTGGGCAAAACTGGGCTGGAACTGCGTACGTTCTACCGGACCTACAGCTAGCTGCTGGACAGTTCGATCTGGCCGAGAAGAGCCACCGGCAGGTAGCCTTGCGAGATTCCCGTTGAGGTCTTTGCTTGTGTTTCCACATCGGTTTTGTTGGAGCATGTCTTCAACGGGCAGACATGCATGTGATTCCTGCGGAGTTGGATCAGTAAAGCACCACTGTGTCATCATAGGGTGATGTAATATAATAATATCAACAAGCCACAGGACCAGTCCACAGCTGGCTTCCAGCGGCCATTTGTGACGGTTCCCAAGCCCAACAGCTCACACAGCTGACGTGTTTTTTTTCGAACCCAGCGACTTCAACGAACCATCTGTGTTCAGTCTCGGATAACGTGGTGATCGTTTGTGGTCCGTCCACCTTCCAAGCACTTACGAATGCTGAGCACAAGGTACGGGAGTTTGAGGACGACAGCAAGCAATCGAGATGGGCATTGCACCGCGAAAACACAGCCAGGTCTACACTCGCCACTGTTCTGCAGAAACAGGTACGGCGCAAACGTTTCGTTTCGACCGCCACACGTTTCAGAAATCGCCGAAACATTGTGCTGAGCGGCAAATAACCTAGTGAACATTGGCCTGGAAACCGCGAAATTCGTTGCTCTGATCAATATCTGGTATATGGAAAGGGTCAGAGCAATAGGCAATTGGTGCTGCCGACGAGCATACCGCACTCGTGGGTGGTGTCTTTCGTAACAATAACCCAACCCCTGGCAGATGAGCAAAAGATCAGCATGCTGCCAATATTTTGTTTGGGAGACAATATAAACTCAGTCGAAAGGACCATTGTGGATACATGTTTTCCATCAACATCTCAATACTTTTCGAAACCCTGCCTATTTCCAGCGCAACCTTGAACTGGTAGCACACCCCCGAAGACAACTGGCGGCGTCTGGACGGTCAAGTTTTTCTCAAGAGCTCAGGAGTTGGTTACCAATTCTGCGGTGGGGATGACAAGCCGAAACGAGCGGAGGACACCTTGCATACGGAACAGGCTAGCAGCATGACCTACATGCCAACACGATTTCTCCACAACCACCCTTCATTTAGTATCATGGCTTCAGCCTCTCTCAGGCCTGCCCATCTTAGGTCGTCTCTCTCTGCCTCTCATCCACCACGTGTACGCCTCGCTTGCCTCCTCTCTCTCGCTACACATTGGCTTAGAGAAGGACATACAGCAGTATCATAATGCTCTCTCTTCCCTACATTGCTGCTCTTGCGTGAAAAATGAGTTGGGTTTGAGGCGGGTACCTGCGCACGCATTTCAACCATGCGTTATTGCTCGTGCCTACCGTACATGACATAAGATAACACACCCCCTGGACCGATTTTCAAAGCTCGATTACTCCACGACGAAGAGGATGCATAAATGAAACGATGCATTTTTGGAAAGCTCTTGACGAGACAATTCCAACACCGCGGTTTTCGACGCTGGGACTGTTTCTGCAGTTGAGAAATCGATATTTGAAAATCGGTCCAGGGGGTGCGTTATCTTGTGTCATTTACGGTATCTACCACTCCTGTGGAATAAAGGACTGCTCGCTCTTCATATTTTCACGCACCCCTGAATTAGGCCAAGAGCCGATCTAGACCCAACTAAGCACATGCGCCTGACAGTCATACTTGCAGTGCTTCCTCGGAAAGCGAACTTGTGCCTATCCTCGCTGTTTCAGCCCCAAAACACATCGGGGGAATGCTCGCTAGACGCCAAGTCTCGTTTGGGTTTGGCGGAAAACTCCGTTCACAAATTATAGGATGATATCACAACGCCTCCCGGAAAACGGGCAAGCATGCCGAGTTGCATGTCTTATGCTGTTGCACCAATGAGGTTTCAAAGAACAAGCTTTCGGCCCCGATCATCCCGCTTCTTGCCACACGACTCCCCAACACGGCGGGGTTGTTGTCTTCGACTTCTTCGCACTTGTGTTCAGCGTCACAAAAATACCTTTTCTCTATCCTTTCTTGTGACATTCCAGGGCAAATATGAGGAGGCAGAGGCTCTGTACGTTCGCTCACTGGCCATCGATGAGAAACTATACGGTCCTGACCACCCGGATGTTGCGATAGGCCTCAACGGCTGGGCGGAGTTTTTGTGCGGGCAGGTGAGAGCCATCATGATGTTTTTTTACTTTAATTTCGTGCTACTTTCGTAGGTCCTACTCGTTGGTGAAATCGTTCCTTCATGGCATAGCCGCTCGATATGAGCAGTCACAGGCTAAGTGTACGACAGAAGGCCCTTCAACGAGGAACCCAGATGTGAGTATTTCGGGGGTCCGCAAACAGTCTGTGACAAATGACTTTTTGTTGGACCAGTACGTTACACCAGGTCTCTGATGGTCATTAATATGGTAGGTGCGACGATGACGACGCACTTAGGCAAAAGGCGTGATGTCATTATGGCCAAAGGCGCTAGTTCAGGAGGACCCAGCCGTGAACCCAATCACTCAACAAGTAGGTGGGGTTGTCCAGGGTGTGCTCGTCTGCAAGGAACTTGTCTCACCTTGGCCACGCTGCCATGACGCGTACCCTTTCTCTTCCAGGGTCGGTATCCGGAGGCTGATCTTCTGTGCCTTTGAGCTTTTGAGATTGGAGAGAAAACCGTTTGGCCTGACCACCCAGCCCGTGCAACACAGCTCAATACCGGAAGGGGTTGCTGGACAGTGTTCCTTGGCAAATACAGCGTCACCTAACGAATTTCTCTCTTGCCTGTCGCGTCCCATTCCAGGGCAAGTATAAGGAGGCCGAGCCTCTGTACGTCCGGTCGCTGGCTATCCGTGAGAAGGTTTACGGTCCTGACCACCCGGGAATCGCTACAAGCCTCAACAGCTTGGCGGGGTTGTTGACGAGTCAGGTGGGAAGCATCGGAATCTGTTATTTCCCATCATATTGTTGTGTAGTGTCCATAAGGGTTTGTGAATGGTGAGTAAATGGTAATCGTGCATGTAAGGGGAGAAGACCTTGCGTCCACAGAACCCAAACAGGAGTCGGCAAATGGTCGGTGAAGAAGTTTCGCTTTAGGTTGGGTCACTCCCTTACACATCCACCGGGTGATCGTTAACAAGGTAGTGGGTCGTGCTACTTACTGAACGGGGACGAGCACCCCGATGGGACCCAGTCGCTCACACCACCGGGCGCAGTTTGTGAAGCGTGTGGTCGTCCGCAATGAGGTTTTTCTCGCCTTGACCACTCCGTCGCTTCTTTCCCCTTCCAGGGCAAGGATACTTAGGAAGATCTTTTGTAATTGCGAGTTATTGAAATTGGAGAGAAACCGTTGGGGCCTGACCACCCAGCTCGTGCCACACGGCTCGCCGGCGAAGTTGGTAGTTATGGTTTCTTCGCACGTACAGTGTCATCAAATGAATCTGTCATTTCCTTTCCCATCATATTCCAGGGCAAGTATAAGGAGGCCGAGCCTCTGTACGTCCGGTCGAGGGCTATCACTGAGACGGTGTACGGTCCTGACCACCTGGAAGTCGCTACAGGCCTCAACAACTGGGCGGAGTTCTTGAGATACCAGGTGAGAGCCACAACAATTTCTGACGATACCAGCATTGTTGGTGAATCCTTAGTCTATAGGCGAAGCTACATTGTGGGCAGTCACGGGCTGCGTGTTGGGAGGAAGGCCCTGTGTCCTCAGAACCCAGATGTGAGTATGTTTAGGGTCCACAATTGGTCGGTGCGGATTTTGTTTTCTTGGTGTACCTCCCCCTTACATTACACCCTATCTCTTATTTTTTGACAGGGTGAGTGCGACAAGGCTGAACCCTTTTACTAGAGGGCACAGGAGATGATGGAAAAGCCGTTGGGGAGGGATCATCCAAACGTTGCCACGATTTTGAACAACCGGGCGTTGGTGTTGGAGAATCAGGTGAGAGGCCATGAACGGTTCCTGGGAACTCGTAAAGCTCATGTTGCTGTTCATTGATATTGATTCTTGGGGTGGAACTCCTTTCTTGGGAGCAACGATGACTTGCTAGACAGGGCAAACCCGAAGCGATGTACAATCTTTAACTACGAGCTATTGTGATTGGGCCGAATACGTTTGACCCCGACCACCCACATCTTGCACCACAGCTCCGCAACAAGGCGCCGTTATTGTTTGTGGGTTTTGCGCACATTAAGCATACCAAACGTATTCCGTTCTGACCTGTCCTGTCACATTTCAGGGCAAGTATGAGGAGGCGGAGCCGCTGGTCGTTCGCTCACTGGCTATCGATGAGAGCCTACGGTCCTGACCACCCGGTGGTCGCTGCAAGCCTCAATAACAGGGCTGGGCTGTTACAGAGTCAGGTTCGAGCTATCAGAAATGGTTAATATTCGAACAGCTTGGTAGGGTCCACACCTGTTGGTGAGTCGAGTTGTCAGTTGCTGTCAATGCCACTCTATGAGCAGTCACAGGCTGCTTGTAAGGAAGAACGCCCCGGATAACCCAGACGTTCTAATTTCTGGAGCCCTCATTTACCCGGGAAGATGTTAAGTTGTAGGTGGACCACTGGCTTGCACCAACTCCCTGGTGATCAGTTCTAGCGTAGTTACGACGAGGCCGAGCTACTTTGCGGACGGTGGTAGGTGATGCTAGAGAAGGCGTTACGGCCGGAGCACCCCACTGTGGCCCACTCTCTCTACAACCGGGGTTGATGAGCGGGTACCCACCCGCAATGAGCATCTATGGCGTCAACGACGCTGCCGGGACGCTGTTCTTTCCCCTTGCAGAGTAGTTTGCCGAGGCAGTTCCTCTATTCCGTCGAGCTATCGAGATTATAGAAACCGTTGTGACCCCCTAACGACCCAGCTCTTGCCGCTCACCTCGCTAACCCGGCGGGGATGTTGGCTATCGGTATCGTCGCATTTGCAACGTTACCGAATGAAACTCGCTCTTGCCCCTCCTGCGACATTCAGGGCAAGTATGAGGAAGCCGAGCCTCTCCACGTTCGGTCGCTGATTATCCTTGAGAATGCTTTCGGTCCTCACCACCCGGACGTCCCTATAGCCCTCAGCAACTGGGCGGAGGTCTTGAACAGTCAGGTGAAAGCCATGAGAAACTCGAACTTTCAGCAAGTCCGTAGGTCGACACTTGTCGGTGAAGCGTTGGCCCAAGGCGACACAACTCCATGAGTAGTTACAGGCTGTGTCTAAGAGAGAAGGCCCTGCGTCCGGAAGAGCCACATATTAGTATCTCTAGGGTCCACATTTGGTCGGTAATGACCACTTGGGGGGAACCCTCCGTTACACCAACTCTTACGATGATTTACACGTTAAAGCATGACCAGGCCGAGCATCACAATCAATATGATAGAAGGCGCTAGGGGAGCAGCACCCCCATGTGGCCAGTTCTCTTTTCCTCTGCCATCACATTCCAGGGCAAAGGTTCCGAGGCCCAGCCACTGTACGCTCGGTCTCTGGCTATCCGTGAGAAGGCTTACGGTCCTGACCACCCGGCAGTCGCTACAGGCCTCAACAACTTGGCGGAGTTCTTGAACTGTCAGGTGAGAGCCATGAGACATTTTGAACCTTCCAGTAATTCCGTAGCGTCCACACTTGTTGGGGAAGCTGAGGTTCAAAGTGAGTTAAGGCTGCGCCTAGGAGAGAAGGCCCTGCGTCCGGAGTACCCAGATGTGAGTAGTCTAGGGTCCACATTTGGTCGGTAAAGACCTGTCCATTTTGGAGGTTACACCAAATCCATGATGAACATTGACACGGTAAGCATGACCAGGCCAAGCATGACAGTAACCTAGGGCGAAGCATCGCCCCCCCCGCCCCCTGGAGGCGGGGGGGCATAAGGTGCTATATGTCGAGAAGGTCTGAGAGAACGGCCGAAGTGTGCCTCGCGTCAATGCTCTAGTTGCGACATGTGTCGGCCTTTGGCGTGGTGGTTGCGCGTGATTGAACGTGTATGGTTTACAGGAAAAACGAAACCTGCTGTGGCGTACCCGTGTACAACGCGTGCTATGGACACATGCGTGCTCATCTCATTGACTTGCGCTAGGTCCACAAGTACGGCTGACGTGTCTTGTGCCTCTATGGTTGATGCTGTCAATACATTTGCGACGTGTGTCGGTCTTGATCATGAAAGGTTGCGCGTGCCTGACCGTGTCATGTTTCGGAGGAAATTCAAATCGAGGGTACTCTCTTTTCTAGTGAAGGGCAAACGACGACAACAATTTCTGTCTGTATTATGTGAACATGATATGATTGATGGTGCTAGGGCAGTAGCACCCCCATATGGATCAGTCGCTCAGCAACCGAGAGGGGTTGTCGACTATAGTTCTTGAGCACGTACACGGTCACGAAAATAACCCCAGGTGTTTCCTCTGTCATCACATTCCAGGGCAAGTGTGCCGAGGCCCGGCCACTGTACGCTCGGTCCCTGCCTATCTGTCAGAAGGTTTACGGCCCTGACCACCCGGAAGTCGCTGTGGGTCTCCACAACTTGGCGGAGTTCTTGCGAGATCAGGTGAGAGCCGTAACAATTCTTGAATTTCCCTGAAAACCTTGAACTGTTCACATCTGTTGGTGAGCGTTAATCTATAAGCGAAGTCACTTCATGAGCGTCACAGGCTGCGTATTGGAAGGAAGGCTCTGATTCGCAGATCCCAGGTGTGAGCATTTCTTAGGTCCACAAGTATTTCTAAGCTCCACAATTGGTCGGTGCGGGTTTTTGTGATTGGTCGGCCACCCCCGTACGCATTTTCTCTGACTAATTGACAGGGTGAGTACGGCGAGGCTGAGCCGCTGTACCGGAGGGCACAGGAGATTATGGAGAAGTCGTTGGGGAGGAGTCATCCAAACATTGCCGCAATTTTGAACGACCGGGCGCTGGTGTTGGAGAATCAAGTGAGATGCCATGAAAGGTTCCTGGGAACTCGTAGAGCTCATGTTGATCGTGGATAATGCTGGCTATTGGGGGAACTCCTCCCTTAAAAGCAACAATGTCTTGCTAGGCAGGGCAAATCCAAAGCACGTATATACCGTCTCTAACTACGAGCTATTGTAATTCGGTAGAATACGTTTGGCCCGACCACCCACATCTTGCAGCACAGCCCAGCAATCGAGCGGCGTTGTTGTGTAGTAGGGTTATTGCGCACATTAAGCGTACCAAACGGATTCCGTTCTTTCCTTCGCTCCACATTCCAGGGGAAGTATGAGGAGGCAGAGCCTCTGTACATATGCTCACTGGCTATCGATGAGAATGCTTACGGTCCTGACGACCCGGCCGTCGCTGCAGACCTCAACAACCGGGCGTCGTTGTTGTGCCGGCAGGTAAGAGCCAAGCAATGCGTCTAGATGCTTCTAAATGATGGCATTCCGCGGTAGGTCGAGATCTCTTCATGACTAAATCCAACCATCGGCCGCGCTGTTCACCACATAATATGGCACGTGTTCTGAGATTGTGTCTGTAGCACCGGAATGTCGCCCAGGCGCTCCACAACCGGGCGGGTGGGGTTGAGACAACTTTCTCCGCAGTTGAAGACCCCCCCGTTGGTCTGACATCTGCATCCAACTCTGGCTCAGTGTGAACGACTCCAGGCCAGAGCATGTACACTGAGGTTGAGACACTCTAGGCGCGTTGCCAGGCAAGCTTGGAAAGGGCCTTAGGCTCCGAGCGCCAGAATGTGGCAAAAAACTTCCAACAACCGGGCGGGGTTGTTGCACGAGAGTCATTGGATTACTGCAAGAATTCTCATGCAGTTCATATTCAGCGGTGAATCATTTAGGTCCGGGTAGATCACTCACAGTAGCGCACTGCTAGGTATGCACGACCAATACGCTGACGCCGGGCCATTGTTCGAGCGGTCATAAATGGTACAAAGTGAGGTGCTAGGTTTCTGGTTGTATCCCCCACTACCACTGAACTGGTCAGTCTGCCTCAATACACAAGTGGATACCAAGGTTTGCACGCCAAAGCTGTGCCATTATATGTGCGGAGTCTTGCGGAAACGATATCTTGGCTCTGAATGTGGCCACAACCTACGACATGTGTGTACTGCAAAGCTGGAACCGACCGATCTGTGTTTGTCACCCCTAAGTCGTCGCATGAACATGCGGTCTGCACACTGGATCACGTTGTTCAACCCTGCATGTCGAACGTCCACAGAAAAAGTACACCGAGGCATTTTCCCTACTGGAGAGGGCCCTCTCAATCCTTGCGAAGACGCTTGGGGAAAACCATCCACAAACGGTCAGGACTCGGCATGGCCTGGAACTTGTGCGAACACAGGTTCGTGGACAACTGGTTCTTCTTGTAGGCACAAGCTTTATGCACAGCTCACTGACTGCGCGAAGGCCTGATGGCGCTCACTGAATTATTTCTTTTCTTTTTTTTTCCATGTGGCAGGTGTGAAGACGAGATGGAAGAAGCTGCGCACAGCGGTAGCGGTCACTGCAAACGCGATGAGCAAGACAGGGGGAAAGCTCCCCATAGAACATTCCCTCAAGCTTAACGCAACATTGCATATCCCGCTTATGTCCACGGGTGGCTGGTGGTGGTGTTGATCAAATCTTGATTCTTGCTGGTATGTACAGGCCGTGGATGGAACTTTGTTGCTGCCACTGCAGTTTGTTGCCTATCCACGGTACACATGTCAATCTGTAGTTTTTGTAGTTGTACATGCATCGTAGTCACCAATCCTTCTCGTGGAAAGGGTGGAGGACCTGACTCGAAATCTTGAGGCAAGTTACTGAAAACGCAGTCAGCCACGCCGGTTGTTGTGCGTTGAGCCGCTTGGGTCCGAATGCCATTCATTCATGTGTTGATCTTGACTTTGCGAGGGACTTGTAGCTTGTTCTCGAACCTCCGTTGGTACCAACGTAGGATGAGCTAGAAGTGGGCACACAAGGTGGTGCTTATGTAGCGTACCTACAGGTGGAGGGAAACGCACTCCAAGCAGCCAGTCTGAGCCAGGGATTTTGCCGAAAATGCTCAAGAGGCTAGTGTTGGACATCACCACGATGTCCTAGACATCAGCGGTGGTGTAGCTGCTTTCCGGTGTTGGAAACAAGCCTCGTCTACTGCGGTACAACCCTTCACAACATACTTCCAGTAATCGCGACGAACGTGCCAGTTCACTGGGGACTGTGGATGTTTCGCGAGAGATATTTGCGCATTTTATCCCCGATTCTGACCGTTGCAGCCAGTTTTCGTCGAAAATCGCCGCCGGCGATACTAGTCTACGTACATCAGCAGTCGTCTTGCTTGCCCACTCTAACGGGATTGAGTCCATCGTGGTCGCCGTACAAACTCCGCCTTTGGTGTTGGTGGCACCATCTTGTTCCTCGCTGCATCAGTATAACAATCTGGAATGTCAGACCCCCCCAAAGAACCTACTTGTAGCGACATGCCCAAGGGCAAACTTGCGGGTGCGCAAGAAGGAAAATCTCACCGTGCTACACTGCTGTGCAATGTCTTTGCAGTACAGGATCCGAACGAGCTGTACATACGCACGTTAATATTTACGTAAAGCTTTTCCCAACAATAATGCTCGGAAATATATCGGGGATCAGCCTTCAGCCCCTGCTCCTGACCTTCATCTATCCCTCGTCTCGACAAAAAGATCTTCCCGCGCGCCTTGCACGAAGACATGCCGGCTGCCGACCGCAGCCAACCTGCCACCAATGAACTCCCCTTGCAAACCTGCCATGCCCGGCAGGTGTGCCTCGATGTTGGCGAGAACTATGTAAATGACATCACTGCATCTGGCGTGCGTTGTTATTGGCAAAAGTTGGTTTCAATCCACTTACTGAAAATTAACACATGAAAATTAACACATCCCTTTCGACTGAGGTTTTATCTAGAGCGGTTAGTTTTCCTGAGGATATTTTACTTTCTAGAATCGTTCCCAGGGAAAGGGACGCTGCTCAGAACGATTCGCTGCTAATTTGTTGTGCACTACTGTCTAGTCTCTGTGTGCCATGCCGCTACATTATCACTGATATGTGCTCGAAGTACTACTGTAGTAGTTGCGAGGGACGGCGGGACTGTTGGCTTCACGTAAACACGCCTCGTTCCGTTTTTTTTTCTCTCTATGCCCCCTGCTTGCAAGCGACAACAGTCGCAGAAGCCTTCGCGCGGCGGTCCGAGACAGAATTGCGCTCCCGCACCCCCATAACACACCATTCTCCGGGGAGGCTCTGTCCACCTGCTACGGGTGGGTGCACCATTACCCCTTGCCGCAGGTGACAGAAGGTAACGGTATCACGGCCTGGGTCCATTTTTCATTTTCAACTTTCAATGCTCGACCACCGAACATCGTTGAATTCTGTTGGCTTGCTGAACCTCGGGTCCATATTATTATTGTAAGTTAGCCTGTGACCACGGGAGGGCATCTACCACGTTTAGTACGGACAGATGAAGGTAGTGAATAGAGAGATCGGAACGGTTTTCAATCATGTGAGGACAACGACGACGACGACAACAACAACAACAACAACAACAACAACAACAACAACAACAACAACAACAACAACAACAACAACAACAACAACAACAACAACAACAACAACAACAAACAACAACAGCAACGAGAGAGGACCGTTCCAAATCTAAGGACTTTGTCTGCAGCATGCAACCCCCTGGACCGAGTTTTAAAACTCGAATACCCCGCAGCCTAAACGTCAGTGCCGGCAAGAATGACGACTTTGGAATCACCTTGCCAAGAGCTTTGCGAAAGCGCACATGAGTTTGATTGTGCCGTTTGATACTGCTGACATTCTCTTCATCTTCGAGTGGAGTATTCGAGCTGTTTTTTTGTTCGATCCCGGGGGTACCCTTGGGAGGTACCCGATGTGGCTTCTTTTATACTCCGGAGAATACTCCGGAGCATGTCATACGGTAGTCTACCTACTTGTAGGGGAGGAATGGATGCCCTATGTTATCCGGAAGATCTCTTCCTGTACGGTCGATCCTGTGGAGCGATTGTCACTGACGGCTGATGGTACCGCTTCGAAGATAGATGCACGTTCGTACGTCTACTACATTCTGTTGTTACTCACACAGCGAGGCGTCGCCGCTTGTCTCGAGGGAACTCAAGCTTCGCCGCGCTGGCCGCAGGTAGGTATGAACGGGTGGGTCTGTACGCAAGGCCCCGCTTTGGCCATGAAGTAGAGATGGACAATACTGACAAAGTCATGGAGAATCGCGTCCAGACACTTTTCTCTTACCGAGTAGTGTTACAGAAGAGACCTCTGCAAGAAGGCGTGATACTACACTATCTATTCATAGCGAAAGCGGATTAGTTTATAAAGTAGAAGCAGCCGTTGCGTTCCTCTTTTAATGCCGTTCGTTCTGTGGTCATTATTGCTTTCGTACTGTCTCCGACCAGTCGATATTAGTTATTGTAGTGGCACGTAGGGTCGTCACGGATAAAACGGGCTCTCGTTAGCCTGCAGGCTTCAGCTGCACGCACATTCCGTCCAATTTTCGGTTTTCTCCAACAGAATATTTATGAGCCACAGGGGCACATTGTTTCGTCGCAAGCATGGACAATATGTCAATTTTTCCAAAGGCCTCAGGGTCGATGAGAGGTCAGAATGGAGCGCAACGTCCATGGGTGTCGGAATTGTTCAACCACGGTCCGTTCCTTCCATCCTCGGCGAGACAGAGAGTGCACAATGTTAGTAAAGTAATATTCTATTCCTTCAATGCTATGCATATCATGGAGTATCATCATGTGGGCATGACCGGAAAACGACAAACTTCCCGCACGGACCTGACCTGAGAGCCAGCCCCTGCAGGACAACCAGCGGGAAAAAAATGCGTTGTGCGGTTTGAATATTCATCTGAATACATGGTATGGTCGGAGAACCAACAAGAAACATGGCCGCCAGCTGAATCGTTGATTCTTGCGGTGGGATACACCGCAGAGAGGGAGAGCGGGCTTGAAGATGGCTTCGTTTGGGTTACGACGGGATACATTAGGAGGTGACACAAGATATCATACCCCCTGAACCAATCAATTCTCAAGAAAACTCGATGTGTCCTCCTCGACGAAGAGGGTGATGTATAATTGAGCGAAACGATACGTTTCGCAAAAAAGCTCTGTCGACAAGACCGCTTCAACGCCGCCGTTTGCGGTGCCGCCACTCTTCCTGCTGTGCAGAATCGGTCCAAGGGGGGATGGTGTCTTGCGACATGTCACCTATTCCACTGCAAAAAAAGGAGTCTGCCGAGGTGCTGCGAATGGCGGCGTTGCAAACAGCTTCTCGGCGAGAGCCTTCCGCAGACATGCTCTTCATCGTCAAGGAATCGAGCTTCGAAAATCGGCTCCCAAGGGGGGGTGGGTGTCTCAGCTACCGTGTACCGGGCAGGTCTCGCAGGCATTTTGAACCGCTCGTCACGTGTCAATCTTACCTCGAGCGCGCAAAAACGACGAGTGAATAAACATGTTGTTGCTTACGGGCACCAACAGACATGGTACGATGTAGTCTTCCATTCAAAACTTGTCGCCTCACTTGTCTCCGCGCGAACACATACATACGCGTACGCTTCATTTCACCACTGCCACCACCAACACCAACAAAACGGACCAAACATGGATCGGGAACCTCGAGAAAAAGAAATCGACGTAAGGAAGAAGAACCGCCAAACCAACCACGTGCACACATGAAACTCCCTTGATAATGTACGCGTGACAGTAGGTTAAAAAAAGAAATTCGGGTCATCTGCAACACCTAGTGACCACGAACCAGGAAGCTGCCTGACTAGGTTGACAAGAATGAACTTGCGTCATTGAAAACACCCAGTGGCAGCCAGGAAACTGCCTGACTAGGTTGACTAGAGTGAGCTTGCGTCATTCATAACACTTACTGCCTGACTAGGTTGACTAGAGTGAACTGGCGTCATCCATGACACCCGATCCCCACCACGAGGTTCGGAGGATCTCTACAGAGGAGGAAGGAATCCCGCATGCCCACAAGCTTGCCAGCAAGCCAGTGATGATGCTGCGTTAGGTAGGGGGGTCACCTCATCTCACATTTGTCGGGTACGGAGACACACCTCTACGTAAGCCTGTTGGCCGCGTCCTAATTCGCCGGAAGGAAGAACAGAACCACCACTAGTTTTCTCCCAAAGGGCGGGAAGATTTCAGTCACAGCCCGCCACCACCGTGGCATCAGCCAAGCGTGGTGGTATCGACAGCAGCAGCACTGGAACTAAACGCTTAACAAACAGTAAACAGTAATCATACGCACGCAAAGACAGGTAGTAGGCAGGTGGTTACCCTCTCCCATATAGAGAGAAGAAAAAAAAAACACACACACACACACAGTAGACACAAAGCAAGACCATCGATTCAGTCGAACGCCTTGAGCAAACAAAAGAAAACATCGAACATCGAACAGAACAAGGCGCACAGCGAAGATGCCTCTTTTCATCTTGCGGGTTCTTACCCGAGGGTGAGTGGGCTACGCCTAACAAGGTGCCCCCTCGTTCTTCCCATGATGAAGAAATCAAACCGCTCCGGAGGTCATTTGCGGAGCTCCCCCCCACCCCCCACCCCCTACCGTTTCGATCGCCGCACCCCCTCGAGTATCCCTCGTTTCCACGTCATCGTCACCAACAGACAGTGGCGCAGCGCACCAGCAGTCGTGAAACAAGCTAACGAACAGTTTGGAAAAGCGTACACCGTAGGTGACATGACGTAAGATATCACACCCCCTGGACCGGTGTTCAACACTCGATTTCTCCACAACTAAGGAAGAGAATACGAAGCACATGTTTAGTTGAAAACGATGCATCTTTCCTCGCAAAGCCCTCTCTCGACGAGACGTCTTCAAAGCCGCCAATTATGCCACTCTTTTCTGCCGTGGATATGAAGACTCGGTCCAGGGGCTGTAATATCTCGTGTCACATACGGTCTTGGTTTCCGAGCGCGGGAAGGCTCACGGACCGAAAGAGGAGACGAGACTTGAAGAGCAGCCGATGACGACCCCTACAGGCATCAACAGAACCACCACTCAAACAAGGGTATCGCCCATCATAGTGGCTTGCGATCCATAGTTCACCGCAGTAACGCGTGATGGCCAATAGCCATGTTCCCCGGCTTATGCCGCTCGACGAAAACTAAAGTTGAGAAGAACGATACGGCTGGTGGAATCGAGAGCTATCTCGACCCGACAGGCTCGCGCGTGCCTATCCCTGGCATGCCGAATTCCCACAGCCTTGGCGAGGGAAGACACCAACCATGCCTCCACAATACCCCCCTCGGGGCAACAGCAGTGAATCATAACATTACCGACAGTTCCCCGAACAGAAAAACGTTCCATACTACTTTGGTTTTCGTTTCGCTGTCCGTTTCCATAAAAAAAAAAAAAACTCTTCCTTCCTAATGGTCCCTTTCGCTCTCTTGTTTCTCCTGGCAGCATCGTGCCGCCGCGACTCTGCCGCCGCAAACACACTCATAGCCTGGCAGCATGGCATTCGCTCCAAAGAGCGACCACCAACAACTTGGCGAAAACTGTTTTCGTTCCTTTTCTTGCTATGCAAACGGTCGAACCACAAACCAAAAGGTCGACAAACCCAGGAATTATGGGAGCGAGGAAAAATCATCCAATCAAATCATTCAATGATCTAGACACTATCCAAGTACCAAACGGATGCCCCCCCCTACGAAAAGTGTGCTGGCAAAATCATCTACATGAAACCATCCAATGATCTCAACATTCCCAAGTGCCACATGGACGATCTCCTCCCCCCCCTCCCCCCGATCTAAACCGGTTTTCCACTAACCGTTTCGGGGGCGTTTTCCATGGCCAGGGTCATCTCCCGGAGTCCTTGGGCGCTTCGGCGGCAGAGCTGACACGAGCGGTGGGCTCGGTGGCGAGTTCCTCTGAAAAAGACGATACAAAAAACAGGGGGGGGGCGAGGATGGGTTCAAGCCTTCGCAATGGTTGGGCACATTTAGTCTTATATCAAAACGGCAAATCAGACGTACACGGGTTGATCATGTTGCATGCAGCATAGGTTCAAAACTACGAGAGGCTGTAGAGGATGACAGTGTAGACCAGTCGACCGAACCCACCGTAGGTTGAAACAAGCAATGGCAGGTTGCACAAGACAGCAGTGTGCCATAAACAAGCGGTGAGATGGCACCCCTGTAGACTAAACTTCAAAGCTCAATTGCTCCACAACACTGTCAATGGGAGGTTGTTTTGGAAACATCTTACCGATGGCTTTCCATCGAAGTATCGTTCGGTCGTGGAGCAATCGACTTGGAAAGTCGGTCAATGGGAGGTGCGATCTCTCTCTCTCTCTCTCTCTCTCTCTCTCTCTCTCTCTCTCTCTCTCCCACTCTTGCGGAATACCACGGTAAGGTATACGGTAGGGTCAAGACAATCTTGGTCGTGGAGCAATCCAGCTTGGAAAGTCGGTCTAGGGGGGTTGCCATCTCTCCACCTGCTACATTAGTCGACGAAAATTACCGTGGGTTGCGAAATGGATGTACACACCATGGAGAGCTTCAAAGATTTTTGGAATCTTCGAAGAAGGCCTATTGAAGTTCACGAAAAAATACCGAGCCGCCACCAACAGAGTCATGACTGCACCTGAAGGATACGAGAGGCATGACTGCATCAGGAGGACACCAAATCGGGCCATCAAAGAACCATGATCGGCGATGCAGGACATGATACCCATAAAGAATTCTTAGGAGGACACAATCCGGCCACCGAAGAACCATGCTTGCACTATTAATTGAAGGATACGAGAGCCTTGATTTGCGATGCAGGACATGATGTCCATACGAAATTCAAGCGCATGCCAGTCGCATCGAGCGCACGCATGCTCAAGCTTACCCACACCCTGGCCGCCGAAACACCCCAACTGTCTAACGCCCATCCCAGCCAGTCGCGTCAAGCGCAGTGTTGTTGTTGTTGTTGTTGTTGTTGTTGATGATGTTGTCGTCACAAAAAAATCTCACCCAATCCCCCGCCAACCCACCTGCCGAACGCCCATGCGGTGGAAAGCGAGCTGCAGCTGCAGCTCCTGCTCCTCCTGCCTCGTCGCCTTCTGTTCCGCCTCCAGCTCCTGCTGCCGCTGCCGCTCCCGCTGCTCCCGGTCCAAAAACAACACCTGCGTAACCGTTGTCTCCCGCTCTCTCCTGCCACCACCACACCCGCTGCCGCTGCCGCTGCCGCTGCCGCTGCCGCTGCCGCTGCCGCCGTTCTCGAGGTGGTACCGCTGGCGCTTGGCTATCGGAAGCGACGGCGACGGCGACAACGACGATGACGGTGACGAGACGTCCATGCCCTCTCCTCTTCTGCCGCCGCCCCTGCCGTCGCCACCGGCGCCGCCTCCGCCGCTGCCGCTCGCGGGGTCTCCCGACAACAACACCGTGGAGACCACCCCCGGATCAACCACCACCGCCGGCGCCGCCGCTATCCCTTCCGCCGCAGAGCACCCGGTCACCGCCGCAGCCTCCGACACTCCCCGTCCCCTCCGCCCCTCAGAGAGCCGTGCGGAGCTCAAGCTCGACGTGCTCCCGGGACAGCAGTCCCCAGGCGGCGGCGGCGGCGGCGGCGGCCCCGACCTTACTAACGGCAACCCTAACCCACCGCCGCCGCCGTCGCCGCCGGTGGTCACAACACCGGCTTCGCCTTCGCCGCCGCCGACCCCCACCCCCTGTCCCTGTCCCCGCCGCCTACCCCCCCCCCCNCTGTCGCCGTCGTCGCGGCCGCTGCATCTCCGGCGACCAGTCGCTGCTGCGCGTTCACGTGGTTGGAACTCCCGCCGCCGGCAGCAACACCCGGCGTCCAGGAGAGCAGGGTCGGGCGGGCGGTCACCGGGGGCGGCGGCGGCGGCGGCCGCGGCCCCAGGAGCGACGCCGCTCGGGGTGGAGACGGTGGGGGAAACATCCCGGACTCTGCTCCAAGTCCTCCTAGCTGTTGCTGCTGCGGCTGCTGCTGCGGCTGCGGCTGGTGGGGAGATATGGTGCCGTGTGCAGTGCTCGCGTGCGACCGCTTCCGACCGACTAGTCGGGGTGGTACCGCTGACGACATAGCTCCTCCTGCTGTTGCCGATGTCGTCAGCGGGGTGGATGGACCGGCGTCTGATCGGTCGCCGCTTCCGCCGCCGCTGCTGCTGCTGCTGCTGCTGCTGCTGCTGCTGCTGCTGCTGCTGCTTCCTATGGAGCTAGCTGCGCCGTCTACTACGCCGTCGGTGTAGCCGCCGCTGTCGCCGCTGCTCACCACGTCACCCTGCTGTTCCTGCTGCTGTTGTGTTTACAGGACAAGAGAGATGGCAGGGGCCGCGTCACAAAATAAGCCAAGAAGAAAGTGGGTAAACATGCACAAGAGGTGTCCTTTGACGGCACACGTTACAGCACAAGTGGTCGGTGTACAAGGGTAAGGCCGCACAGCGCCTACGGGTGTGGCCGGCCTTTTTCTACCGAGAACTCGGCACTGCTGTTCCGAGTATAACCAAGGTCTAGTATTCCGTCCGGGTTACGCGACGTCACAAGCCAAGGCTGTTCATACACACAGGACAGATCGTCGGCTAGCTCAATTATGCCCACCAGGTCACCATGGGGCAAACCTGACGCACATGCATACACCGATCACAAGGGAGCATACCCTTGAAAATCGCTAAAAAGATAGCTCGAGCTGTAGGGAGCTGATCTGTCCAATTTGTGTAAGCCTTCCAAACAGGGAGATATGTCTTTCTTGTCCTCCATGAGCTTGTACGCATACATAAAGGAATGGACAACTACTTCTTTGGCGAATACGAGCGTGCGCAGGAACCCAAACATGCCGTAAGTAGAAGAAGCCGTCTCCTTTTTCAGCGACAAAAGTAGTATCACGGTGTGCGTTTGCTGCTGTGCGGAAGTTGGGGTGTATCATGCCGCCCGACTACATAATCAAAGAGCAGTTCTATCTGGCAAGTTCTAGCTTGATTGACCATCAGCAACGAGTGTCATCCTCTTGCGAAGATGGGTATCGCATGCGGGGTGTGTTAACCTTGTGTCTTACATGGACTACTGAGAAGGACGAGATTGGCTGGATTACAAAGACCGGCGTTGATTGGCAACTTCTCATGCAAGGAGCGCAGCTATGTCGACATCTCATGCGGCAGGCAATGTCGACATCTCATGCGAGAAAAAGAGTACACTGGTGTCCAACGTGGTTTTAGCCGGTATAATCAAACACACGGTTTAGCCGCCAGCGAAAGCAAGTTCGAACTTGCAAATCATCAACTGTTCGCGCCGATACGTGTGCATACCAAGGAACGTGAGCCAAGCGTGCGGTTGCATGGTAGCCCTGAAGCATCTTTGTTTCTGAACATCACCCACCAACCAACACCAACCAGCTACACCAGCAGCAGCAGCAGCAGCAGCAGCAGCAACAACAACAACAACAAGCAGCAGAAACAGCAACAGATGCCAGCAGCAGCATCAGCAGCAGCAGCAGCAGCAGCAGCAGCAGCAGCAGCAGCAGCAGCAGCAACGACAACAACAACACGACATGACTATCCTCACCAAAGGGCGAACTCCAAGCTCCCCCTTCCCAGCCACCTCCCCCACCCCTTCAACCACCGCCCCCGTCCCGCACAGCACGCGTCTGGTCAGCTCCTGCGCCGCCGTCACCCTTCCGACCCCCGCCGCTTCCAACTTCCTCATCTCGTGGCAGATTGTCAGAGCTCTCCTCGCGTCCTCGGGGGAGTAGCCGTGGACCTGAAAACGCCAAGAAAAAAAAGGGCGGGAGGGGTGCGCATGAGCTTCAACGTTAGATGTGTTGAATGGTATGGTAAGTGTGAGATTCAACGATTCGACGCGTCACTAACGGACCCCAAAAAAAAAAGGCGGGGAAAAGCTGGGTGGGGGTCGGGGGGCGGGGTGTATATATGAGCTTCAACGTTTGATGTGTTGAATGTTGGGGATACGAAGACAACAGTTCCATGTGTCGAAAAGAGTTTATGAACGGATGAGAGATGAGGCTTCATTTATTCGGGGGCTCTCAGTAGTCCCGGTGCCCGCTCAAGTGCCCTCGGCATCTGTATAGGATTTGGCCAACACACTTTACACTCTAAATTTGAATCACACAGTAGTCATCGTGTCGCAATCCGCATACAAGTATTCCTGATGCCCCCTGAGTACATAGGGAGTGGCGATGCGTTGGCTTGGCGCATGCCGGCAAACCAGACATACCGCACCCAAGCTTGGATTGCTGCAATACCAAGCTTATGCCAATACCAACAGTTGTGGTTTTGGAACCATGTAAATCTCGTCGACGGCTTTCCATAGACCTGCCGGGCTCTTTCCGCACCACTTGGTCGTGGAGCAATCGACTTGGAAAGTCGGTTAATGGGAGGTCCGATCTCTCTCTCTCTCCGACTTTTACGGAATACCACCGTACGGTGTACGGTACGGTACAGACAATCTTGGTCGTGGAGCAATCCAGCTTTGAAAGTCGGTCTACAGTACGGGGGGTGCCACCTCTCCGCCCCTTGCGGAATACCACGGTACGGTACGGTATACGGTACGGTACATACAATCTTGGTCGTGGAGTAATCGAGCTAGGAAAGTAGGTCTACAGTACGGGGGGTGCCATCTCTCCGCCTGCGTGAGTGTCTGCAGAACAGAAAATATCGAAAATCGAGCGAGACCACCAAAACATCTACACCAGCAGTTCAACCCCACAACACACCGTTTCAGTGCAAAAAAAAAAAAAACTGGTACACTGAAAGAAAAGACAGCAGCAGCTTACTGTAATGTCAGAGAAGCGGTACTCCCGTGTTAAATAGCTTCATCACTCTTCGCAATCAGAGCAAGGCGTATCCACACTCGCTTTCTTCCGTGCCTCCTCATTGCTCGGTGCCGGAGCCAGGCTCGAAATCTCTACATTCGTATCCGCCCGCCTCTCTCCAAGCGGGATCAGGGCGAGGGACTACGCCACACCTACAAGATACTTACTAGTATATCTTTGTTGCTGTTATGTTATGTTGATCGCTGAATGGCCCTCGTCCTGATCCTGCTTCGGAGTTCGGAGAAGGGGCGGGCGGGCATATAGAGATTTCGAGCCTGGCTCCGGCACCGAGCCCCTCCGCAGCAGAATAAGGACGAGGAACATAGAGCGATCGACACGATACAGCAGCAGCAGCAGCAGCAGCAACAACAATCATCGTTGTTGCTGTTATGTCATGTTGATCGCTGTATGGCCCTCGTCCTGATGCCGCTTCGGAGAAGGGGCGGGCGGACATGTAGACATCTCGAGCCACGACGAGATACGCAAGAATGAGAGTGGGATTCGCCTTGCTCCGATTGCGAGAAGAATGAACAAATAAGCATATTCCTTCGCAACCAGGGGGGGACTGCTGTACCGACTGCTGTACCGACTGCTGTACCGCTGCCGAAACGGCATTGTAGATTTGGAAAAAATCTTTTTGAGGGCTTTCCCGATAGGCATCGGTTGGTGGTATTTAAGGTTGTTGTATAGCGTACCTTACATGACACAAGATAACACACCCCCTGGACCGATTTTTCAAAGCTCGATTTCTCAACAACAGAAAGAGTCGCGGCGCCGCGAACGGCGGCGTTGGAACCGTTTCGTCCAGAGCTTGCCAAAAATGTATCGTTTCGTTTATGCATCCTCTTCGTCGTGGAGTAATCGAGCTTCGAAAATTGGTCCGGGGGGTGTGTTATCTTGTGTCATGTAACGCTATACAACAACCCTAAATAACACGGGGGTGCAATCTCTCCGGTTCTTGCGGGAGTGTGCACACGGATGGCACAACTCCCTCTGGGCAGAACTGCCAAGCAGTGACGGCTGCGGAGCGTTCTAGGGAAAACCGTCTCGTCGAAAGCTTTCCGAAAACTCGGCATTTGACTCCAACACCCTCTTGGTCGTGGGGTGGTATTTCATGGTAACCCGTATGAAACAAAAGGTAATCCGCATGAAACATATCGTATCCCGCATGAATCAAACGGCAACCCGCACAAAACAAAAGGTAACCCGCATGAGACATATGGTAACCCGCATGAAACATATCGTATCCCGCATGAATCAAACGGCAACCCGCATGAAACCTACGGTAACCCGCACGACTGACTACAAGAAGAAACCACACCGCATTGGTCACACATGGAGAGAGAACTTCTGTTAGAGGCTAAAAAAAAACAGAACATAGGAAGACACACACGCATTCCAGTGGAGAGGGTAAGAGGGTAAGCACTTTCTTGACCATTAAGGGAAAGTAAAAGCAGACTCACCTCAACGAGGGTGGCCAGCTCGATGGGAGAGAAGCAATCCTGCGGAGCCCCCGGGTCGCCATCATCATCGTTATCGGTGCTAGTGACTCCACCGCCGCCGCCGCCGCCGCTCCTGCCGCTGGTCTTGGTGTTGCTGGCGTCACCCTCACCCTCACCCCCGTCACGGAGACGTCTCAGCAAAATCTCGGTTGCCTGCATGGCGGGGAGAGGGGAGGGAGGGAGGGAGGGGGGGGAAGTGGGAGAGAGGAAGGCAGACAGACAGGCAGATAAGACAGCCAGCCAGATAGCCAGCCAGACAGCCAGCCAGACAGCCAGCCAAACAGCCAGACAGCCAGACAGCCAGACAGACAGACAGACAGACAGACAGACAGACGTAAAACAGAGACAGGACACACACACAGATCGAGAGAGGCAAGGCAGGCGCAGCGAGCGGGGGGGGGTTGCCGCTAGCAGAAACTCGAGCCCGTTCGTTGCTCGCCGCGACAATACAGCGATAGGTTCATGTACTTCGTGCCTAGAGGGCTATGAGAGGGCTATGCGAGAGGAGGAGGCAACGGAAGGGATGGGGGGTAAAGAGGAGCGTTTGACGATGAGAACAAAATAGACAGCGAGGGGGTACGCAGGCCCAAATTCCCTAACCCTAACCCAACTAAGTTCCCCGACTGCACGTTTACTTCAAACACGTTACCCGAAACACGTTAACCTTGACTTTGAACGCGAAAACCCCCGAGAAGGGCAGATGGGACCGGGGCAACAAGGGAGGCCGTATCAAGCGTCTTCGTAGGTGGTACGAGAAGACGGTGCACACTACCGTTTATTTCTCGCCGAAGGATCCGGAATGTGCGAAGCATGATTTCGAAGGCGTCATACCAGAAATAAATTGTAGGCCTGGCTCATAATTAACACCGGCGAGGCTCTTCTTGCCCCCCCCTCCTAAGATCCTAGACATGTACCTCCATACTTCTTGGCACAGAAACGTACGAGTACCTGGAAGAACAACCCGCCGTCCCTGGAAGACATTCCCGCAAAGGTCGAGAGATGGCACCCCCCCCCGTGCTAGGTATGGTTGTTTCTTAGCGTATTCTCCACAACTTCGCAGAGGAGGGTGCGAACACCAACCGATGCCTGTCAGTAAAGCCTCGATGAGATGTTTCCAAAACTACATAGCCTTATCGGGAGTGGTACAGCAGTACCCCCCTGGTAGTGGAGGAATACGCGATAAAAAAAACGCGAACGCGGGAATGCTATTTCTTCAACAAACAAATACACGGGTCATGTCTCTTGCCTGTGCAAGTCTACTGATGTACATACTTTTTGGGCCGCAGCCTCAAGCAACATACATGGTTGCACGCCGGCGCTGACTACTTCCCAGCAGTCTTCTATTTACTACTATGTCACAACTATAGCTACTACTATTTACTAGATAACGCGTCGAAGGTAGTAGTCATAAGGGTGGCGGGGGATCCGTCAAAACAATGGTTGTTTCTCGTTTCTGGTGATGGTTGAGGGACTCGGTCCAAGGGTCGTTCAGTCCATCTGCTACTGGCGCATGTCGGCCACGCAAGCATAGTTGTTCCTTCTCCCTTCCATACTGCTAGGGCTGCTTAATGTATGTACAATGATATATGCCAAGGTAGAGAAGAAGGGTGCTGTACACCCCCCCGTGGACAACTGCTGCTGCTGCTGCCACCTCACATCTCTCCTTGGCAACTACATGGACCACAGAACGCTATTATAGCTCTTCTCGTCTGTACAGTGTACAAGCTGTAGTCTCTGTAGTCGGTCTGGTCCGCGTCAATGGACTCCTGTCTTTTCTCACATGGGAGCCCGCTTGTTTTAGTTTCCTAACCTCAGAGATGAATGCATAAGACCATTGTTCACTAACGCACACACCACACGGGACTGCCGCATGGTGAGGATACCAACTCTTGACCTACAGATAATGGAACCACGAAATGCACCCGCCGAAATGGCTGGGTTGATGAATGCACAGGACTACCGCAGCATTGCACGTACAGCAAATGCCATCCCCAACCTATGTGCAACCAGTATTAGCAGTTCGTGAGGCTTTGCATCTAGAGTCCTGTGCCGGCCATGGAAACCTTGGGATCGACGATTACAACACTAATGAGTGTTTGCAGCAGAGTTCAGCCCTTATGCTGAGGTCAGAATGTGAGCAGCAGCAGCAGCAGCCGAGCAGCAGCATAACAATCTAAACAGCACAATCTACAAGCTGGGCCAGCCACAAAGCTAGAAAAGTGAGGATATCGCGATTTCCGAGGAACTCGAACCTAACGTTGTGATATATAGTTGGTAATGATCTTACAAATGTCCCCGAGTCGGGTGCGGTGCTATTCTTTTTTTTCGTGAGGTATCCCTTCATTAAACAACTGAGAATACCGATATGGTTTTTGTGGACATTCAAAAAAAAAAGCACCGCACCCGACTCGGGGGACATTTGAAAGCCCGTTACCAACCACATATCAAAACTGTAGGTTCTAGCTCGTGAAAACCGCCTCGGAAATCGCGATATCCTCACGTTTCCTCAGTATCTTGAGCGTTGTAGAGGATCTTCAACGAGGCCATAACTTTTGATGGAAGACTACCTGAGCCTTGTAACTACCACCGTTGTTCTCGCAATGCTCCCAGGCAAGTGCACACCAAAGTTCGGCATACAGTCGACCCTGCTTTAAGGACGCTCGCGTTAAGGAAACTCCCCCCCCAGGGGAAACTAGTTTTGCTGAGCACCGGGGGCCCGGCAGAATGTATGATAATGGGGGTATCCCCCATTTTTCTGCCGCGTGCCCCCCTTTTCTTGCGTTCTGCGGGCCTGTGGGCCGCTCTTTGCACGAACCACGCACCACAGTGGGTGCAGAAGTAGTGACGCACAGACAGCAGAAGTAGCGAGCGGCCTGTTGCTGCAGCTGCAACTGGGCGTTGGTATTATGGATAGATTCCTCCCATCTACCGGCGGTCCATCTGATGCCGCCAAAACAATAAGTCGTGCACAACCTCGTCCCTCACCGAGGGCGAGGTTACCTCTCGTTTGGAGGACGTTCGATCCTACAGATAGCGCCCGCAGTTAAGAAGCCTCACCATCGGATGCGAGCCTCACCAATCCCTTCTTTTGGGTCGAAGTACCGGCCCAAGTCGTCCATTTCGTAAATGGCGTTTCTTCTTCCTTTGGACTGTCGCATCCTTCCGATTCTCTTACTACTTAGTCTACAAGAAGTACTTCGTGTTGCCTTTTTTCTGTCTTTTGATCTCTGAGGACGATCCACATCATCAAGCCCTCAAGAGAGGTGGTGGAGAGTGCCATCAAACCCGTACAACAGCGGAGAGCATATGGTTGTCCGCGATGCGCGGCAGTACTACAGTACAGCACTCACTGTGAACAGCAGGGGCGCGGGGGGGCGGGGGNAGGGGATTGGGACCACCGCAGATTTCTGATGTCATGGGGTTATCGCACCATCACGTTGCTTATTGGGGCGTTCTTACGTTGTGGCCGAGATAGAGCGATGTTTCTTAATAGCCCTTTTTGCTTATTTTTCGTACAAAGTTGGGCCTTGTTTCTTACAGAATTTTTCTTAACAGAATTTTTCTTAACTGCGGGCGCTATCTGTATGTATTTGTACGCGAAGGCAAGGGGTGGCGAGTACCGTGAGACGCAGTGCCTTCTTTTGAAGACCGTTCATTCGTTTACCCTACTCATCATGACACTCAACAGAACCGTAGAGCCAAGCCGCGGGGGGAGGTTCAGGGAACCCTTCGCGATATGTGGAAGGAAGGAAAAGCCATCAGGGTAGCTGTTGGTCTCCGCCGGGACAGTGATATGTACTGTTCCTCGGTGCGACGGAAATACGCTCGTTTTTTTTTGTTTCACAAGAATGAGATAAATATATGTCTACGTGGACTTTTTCCTCCTTCTTCCGCTGCCAGCGACGCAGTAGATTAGTTGGCTTAAGTACAAACTGGTGCACTTTAGTTGTTTTCAGCACGTCCCCGGCTGCTGTAGATCTCATTTCAAGTTCTGTACAAGTAAATATGTTCGACGTCAACAAACGGTTGCCAGTCGTCTAGGCGATGCTGACTTTTCGTACCACCCCCTTCCTTAGCAAAAGACGGGTAGCTTGAAGTATAGCATGCCTTCATTTGCCCCGGGGATGGCGACCTATCGTCCCCTGAATTTAAATGATGCAACCCCGCTTTAAGGACGCTATTGGTCAGGAAAAACCATGTGCGTCCTCAAAGCGGGGTCGACTGTAATCCGTAAAACTTTTTTATACTGATTTCAGTACCGGAAGCATCCCCCACTACACCGCCAATTGAGCATTTAATACCCAAATCAACTCAGATTCGAGAAAATCTAGCACCGGCGCATCCTCTGTTGTCTTCCAAGAACAGCCACCAATTTCAAGCCTAACCTCGTGGAATTGGCAGCGTGAGACGCGAAACAACGAAAGCGAGCTTCTTGGCTGGCCCATCTTGTAAACAGCACAAGGGGAGTCAGCGCAAAAAATGGAAACGCTCACCTCGATACGACTGACCCCGGAAGCCATGAGGGCCGCCTGCTCCCTCTGCACGGCAGACCTAAACTCCACCTCCGCCGTCGCCAACCTGGCCGCCTCGCTTCCGTGGTCATCGGCCCTGCTGCTGCCGCCGCCGCCGCCGCCGCCGCCGGCGCTAACACTATTCTGCCCTTGACGAGGGCGTGTGGGCTGCTGGCCGCCTGCTGCTGCCGGTATCATATTTTTCTCGGCCAAAGCCCCCCCGCCGATGTGTAAATAAACCAGCAGCAGCCGCCCCTTACAACACCACAGCTGTGTGTCGTCACACTCTTTTCTCCTCCTCCCCCTTCAGGCGGTGTCGTGAGCTTGTGGCAGCTCTCTCTGTCTCTCTCCCTCTCCTCTCCGAATCAGCAGTCGAAGCAAAAGCAGTAGATGATGATGACGACAATATATCGTCGCGTTTGGTCGGACCCCCTATCGCTGTTTCTCTCGACCTACTCGCTCGTGCAGCAGTAGTAAGCAGCAGCTGTAGAAGGGTGACTCCAGGCTACACCAGCGTGCTCTGCGGCCACCTCTAGCTTCGCTGTCGTCTACGGCAGGTGCGGGAGGGAGAGGAGCTGTTGGTTGATGCCCTCTCTCAAGCTTGACGATGGTGCTCTTGATGCTGCCGCCGACCCAAAACACACTCACCCAAATTCCAATTTCTGCAATTTTTTTCCCACGGCGGAAAAGAGGCTACGTCTCGAACTTCGGCGAGCGAGGGCGTGCCTATTCCGAATACGAGTGGCTCCTCTCTAGGCAAGCTCACCCTAGCGACGGTGGGCAGGGATAGACAGTGCCAAAATAAATAATAGCCGTGCGGGAGTGCGGGTTCGTCTCACGTTAAGTGAGCAGTCGCGTCGCGAGAGTCTGTCGAGAGACACACGGTGCGAGGATGCTCTCGAAACAACATCAGCAAGAAAAAAAAAAAAGAGCCCCGCGGAACACGTGCACCCCCCCTACATATTTTTTTTCGTTGTCTTCACCCAAACCCGTGGTCATCACACAGTTTTTTATTTTTGTGGGAATATATATGTGTTTGTTTTTCGCCCCCCGTCTTGCTGCACCCCCTGGGGTGTGGTGCAGGGCGGGGGATGCCTGGTCGGCGGGAACCCGGCACGGAACCCTCCGGCGTTGTAGGCGGGTGTGGGAAGCGTTCCCCGTTCTCCTTTTATTTTATTTTGATCGGTCTCCTCGACGCTCTTTCTCGTTTGGTGCGGTAGCTGGTCTTTCTTTCTATCATTTTGTTTCTCTTCCGAGTGGTTTTTGTACCCTATTTTTTTCTGTTTCTTCGTGGGGTCGTGTATGCCGGGTTTTGAGACCGCGGGCTCCCAATCTTTCTTTTTTAGAGCTAATGTGAGAAACAACAACAACAACAACAACAGAAGAGCCCCTCTCTACGTTACCCTCCTGCGGTACTTTGCCTTCGATTTTTAATGCGAGAAGAGTTCAGCACTATCTTCCCTCTGTGTACACACGAACTAGCGCTATCCACTAGGCCAGGAGCGGAAGCGAGAAAAAAATTCACTTTGCAAAAAAAGCTCGCTTTCCCCCGGATTCGAAACCCTGACCTGACCTCTATCTAGAATGTTTCGAGGATACCACCTACGTAGACCACCGGAGCGACCGGGGATCAGCTATACGGCCACTCGAGCACTCGAGCAACGCAACGCACGACGCGCCGATTAAACGATGGGATCGAGATACACACACACACAGGTTTTTACCCCTGTCTCACCGTATTTTTTGGATCCAGTTGGCAACACAGCATACATACGCGCGCGATCTGTTTTTTTTTTCCAGGTGCGTCCGCGGCATGACTCCACACACGCGGAGGGAGAGGGGAGGAGTGAATCCACATGGCGTTCGAATTTCGACGTGAAGCGGTTTATGACGTGAAATTTCGACGTTTCGTGGAATTTCGACATGAACGTAATTCCGCCGCCTTTTTGAGGTCAAACTTTCGTGGTGTTTTTTTTTCAGATTCGCGTCAAAACACGAAAGCGCGCGAAAGGGATGACGCGAAACCCCCTCGTGCCGGGACACATACATTTTCCTCTACTAGCATCGCCGAACAGCAGCGTCGTAAGCAGCGAACGCATCCACCTCGGCTACTGAGTTCTCCTACGTGGTCCTGTACGCGGCTTGGCGACATCTCACGAGGGCAGCCTGGCGTGCCGAAGACGAGGGATACGCCCCGTCTCCTGATCGAGGGCGCTACAGCCTGTCCACCCTCGCTGGGAGCCCGGACGCGGCGGACGCGGCGGTCGTCGACCTAGCTGGAATAGACACCACCCTTAGGAACGACGATAGCGTTTTCTTGAGTCCACAAGGCGAAGGCGACGGTGATGACCAGGGATCTGGCGACACCGCCTCGGGGCAAAGCGCAGGTGAGCGTGACGGAACGAAGGCACAAAACTGACTAAAGTATTGGTAATGTTTACGTTGGTCTTAAGGCGCAGCACGCCCCGGTTGGGCGGTGACCAGGCCAACAACCTGAGCAGACGGCGCGTGTGGCAGTTATTTTTGTACAAGTTTTCTAGCAGCAGTGTACAGCAGTGACGGGCGAGATTTTCCGAAAGCGTGACCACGTGGTTGCTTGTGGCGGTGAGTCCCGCAGGTGTGTCGGTCGCCTTGCCAGACTCCTGCTGTTGCCATGCTGTAGGTTGGAATCAGCATGCGCGTACATTCGTTGTCCTGTTCCTGTCCTGTTGCACGATGTAGCTCGGGCACCGTTCTCGTGGGAGGACCGTGTTCTTGTAAAAAAGAACACGCCTGCTGTTGATTGCATGGCCTCAACGTAAAAAGGATTGCAAAGGAGTGTATGTAATTAGCTGACACGCCAAATCCTTTGCCTTCGCCTCTCTGTTCATTGTGTGTGTTTATGTTGGCGTATTGTTTAGGTGCTACGGGCAACCAGACGGCTGTGAGGCCCATGGCTAGGATTGGAGAGAAGCAGTTGCTGATGCAACTCGTTCAGGAGTACACACCGGAGGGGACTCGGGAGACCAAGGCCAGGGCTCGTGTCTGGACGGCTATCGTGAAGCGGATGCTGATCCCAACAGAGGTCACGGTCACGGAGGACGCCGAAGTGACAGTGGTTACGGTCGACTACCAGCGTGGACGGGTGAGTTCTGTTCGGGATGCATCTTCCACTAAAGCACATGAGCATCATTTATTTCCTGCTCTCCCTGCCTAATCTGCGCTCTTGATTGGGCAGCTCGATTTCCCCTCTTGCTACAACATTTGAATTTTGTTGGCCTGCCTTCTCATCTGCCTCGTTGTTCTGTTTTCTCCATTACTCCAATGCTCTGGTGTGTAGTACTTGGTGCGGTACGTTGTCCTTTAAATATTTGTTGGGACTATTTTATTTTTTTTTCGCCCCCCCCCCGGTCCTGCTGCACTCCCTGGGAGTGCCGTGCACCTGGGAGTGCCTGGTCGGCGGGAATCCGGCACGGAACCGGCGTTGTAAGGCGGGTGTGGGAAGCGTTGTCCGTTTAAATTTGTTTTGATCGGTCGTCTCGAGGCTCTTTCTCACTTGATACGGTACTGCTGTAGCTGGTCTTTCTTTCTCTCATTTTTATTTCTTCGGGGAGTGGTTTTTGTAACCTATTTTGTTTTCGTTTCTTCCGTTGGGTCGTGTGTGCCGGGGTTTTCTGCGACCACGGGCTCCCCATTTTTTTGTGGTTCTTATGACGCTAAAGTGAGAAACACGACAACAACAACAATTCGAACAACAACAACAAAACGAAGCACCACTGCTTCATGAAACATGCCCACCCGTTCCGTTATAGTAGGCCACACACATCAACCCTAGAGCTTCCTTTCTACATAGCTCACCCCAACTGTTTTCGTATTAGTCACAATGGGCAGTGCATGAAAGAAGACGTGAGGAGCTAAAACCAAAGGAAGGAAGTGCAGCGATTCGAGTCGCGAGACTGTTGTACGTTACCATATGTTTGTCGTGTATCCGCCCGCGTTGACCGAGGTTGGGGATGACGTGTCGTTCCTGCATGCCAGTGTGTCGTGTCCCAGCGCTCATTAGCGTCCGGGCGCGGTCGCGCAATGTTGTTCCTGCCTAGTCATGGGTTTAGGTTAGGCTCTGGTTACTCCCGCCAAAGGTTGATGGT
>CACKRE030000841.1:18324-31488 GCA_902602495.3 Ectocarpus sp. CCAP 1310/34
GGGGGGGGGGGGGGGGGGGGGGGGGGGGGGGGGGGGGGGGGGGGGGGGGGGGGGGGGGGGTGATACCTTGATTATGCCGCAAAACCGGGGATATCGCCATTTTGACCCCGGGGATGTATTTTTTTTTTTTCAAGAAAGTTCCTTGTTATGGAACACACGTACCCACCAAAGGGCGTCTTGTGGGAGTTTAAGGTGAATGTGAAAACATCGCAATGGCCGTAGGGTTGCTGGGGAGAATTCTTACCGTAGCGGCCAGCTAAACAGTGCCTGTTTGGGTGGGCACAACATCAGCGGCGCAATGGTTTTCATCCTGATGTATTTATAGGGAGGAAGTGTATGATCAGAATGGATCGATTATGCGTTTTGGCTCTTGTCATGCGCACAGCACCGCTGCACGGTCAAAAAGGGGTAGAACCAGTCCCTGACTTCAGGCCGGAAACCCGGGGATGTGAGGATTTTGTCCCCGGGTGATGATCGTTCCCAAAAAAAAAACTCAAACGAACCAATGTAGCAGTACACGTGTGTATACCAAAAATCAGATAATGAAACGTTTCAGAACGCACGACATCAGCCACAACGGCCAAGTGTCCCTCAATAGGGGGGGGGGCGGGGTTTCCTCCATTTTTCGGTGAACAAAGATGTCCACTGCACCAGCCCTATCGCATCTACACTTGCGTTTGTTTTTTTTAGGGATAGCCTATGATATATCCTATCGCCTGATACTTCAAACTACTTACAAATCGCTTTCACGCCTGAGAACGAGCTGTTGGCACGAGAGGTGGCTTGGCGTCCCCTAATAAATCGGGTTACTCTATGTAGAAGTAGGCAAGATGTAATGCATGCATGTGCGGCGATGTTGCGCAACACTAAATTCTGCATCCCTCCCTGGTCGCCCTTCTGCCTTTTGTCGTGCCGGCCTTACATGACACCTGCCGTGAGGACGATGGAGCGGTGGGATCAACCCCATGTCGGCGGCCTCTTGAGCGTGGGTCCTGCTACAGAAGTCGTGGACAACACCCCGCCGCTGGTGACGAGGCCTGTAGCACTCCGGCAGGCTGCACACCATCATCGCCATGGTCCCCTCGAGTCAAGGCCCCACTTTTGTAGACTAAATGTAGTCTGTTGCACACGTCGGTGTCGCTTCTCTTTCTTTTCCGCAAAGCAGGCCTTCCTAGTTGCTCGGAGTTGCACTGCCGCAACTCCAGACCACCTGGTCTAAAACTCTGCCGCGCCAGTCTCAGCCAAGTCCACAAGCTATTAATTCAAGTGGTTTTGTTCCGTGGTGTGGATGTGGGGGGTCCGCGGGTCCGCGGGTCGGCAAACCGGGGTTTCCATTACATGAAGAAAGTGTTCGCGGAGCGGGGCCGGGGGATGATACCGGGGATGCAATGGGGAGGCTCAAGGACGCCACTGCCGTTGCCAACAAACAAACAACACCAGACGCATGTTATCACGCCTGAAGTTGTTCCCGCCTTCATCGAGCGCCGCGGGAACACATACGCTGCGTGTGAGTGGTGGATATGGACAGTCCTGAGAATAAGGTGCCTGTCGATCTTTCGAGGTGTATCAGCTTGGACGACTTCCAACGACAAGGTTAGCCAAGCATGAAGTTTCAAGTGTGGTCAAGACTAGTCTAGTCCCCATAATAATATATTTCCGAGAACGGATCTTGGGTGTCACGGCACCCGCGGATGCTTCCTTTCCCCTCCAACTGCGCGAACAACAGCCAACCATGTACCATTTTGGAAGCGATTTGAAAGCTGCCTCAACAACAATCACGTCATGACATCTGCTCGCGGGCTTTTCTTATGCGTGCGTGGTACGTGGTCCGGCTGGGTGTACGTTTGTACTGCATGTTGAAGCCGCTCACTGCTGCCTGTGCGGCCCGTAGACAGCCACAGTCCACAGCAGTAGACTATTGTACTGTCTACAGAGCTATAGACCAACAGCAGCAACCAGTAGTTCTTTGTTGTGCCAACAAGCAAGAGCAACATGAGCAGCAGCGTTTTGGTAGTAATCCACCGCAAACATCAGATCAGTGACATAGCAATCCATTTCTCGTAGTTCGTTTTCGTCGAATCACTCTGGCGCCTCGTTGTGTGCGTGTGGCGCTTGGAAGTTTTCAGCAGTCCCTTCCCTCGAGTCTTACTTGTAATTTCTGTCGCGCTCTTAAATGTATCTAGTCTATGAATAAATACACGACGAAGTACATTTCCTTCAACTCCCACAACCTCCTCATACATGTAGACTATTCAGCGGCTACATGTTCAAGATAGTCAACGAGAAGCAGAAAACCACATCTCGACGGGATTCTATCTCCCAACCTAGCCGGCAGCCGCAGAAAGTTTGTTTGGGAGATTATTGCCAAAGACAAATAAAACACCAGTCCGTGTGGGTGGGCGACTAGCCTGGTCCTCCTAAGCGAGATCACTCGCTAAAGTTTTTGCCATCAACAAAGTGCTTTTCGCCTCTTCCCCTGAGCACATTCGTTAAAGGCACGACTGCGGAACCAACCCTTTGGTTTTCGTAGAGGTTCTTGGGCGTCGGTACACTGCTGCATTGTTCCAAAAACTTGACAAAAAAGACCTTCTACTTGGTTGGTTGATTGGTGGAGTATCGGAAATTAAGGAAAAGTGAATACACGCACAGAAAGACTACCCATTCGAGACATACCCACAGTCGAACGGGATGTGTTTGAAGTCTTTTCAGTGAGTGGAGGAAAACCGGCTGGGTACTGGGCTTGTTTCGTTGTTTATAAATCTAGACACTGATGATTTTTGTGAGTGATGCCAGCTGGTGCTAAGTACAAATCATCTTGATAGGTAACCCACATTTTACAATACATCCCCTGTAGTTCTCTACTGGGTCAACGACAAGATATCGGGGTGAATCCCTCCGTTACGTAGTGTGTTGTAAAATGTAACCTTCACAGAGGACACGGCGCAGTGTCTATTGACAGCTTGCTGGTTTAATTATGTTTTGAATAATATTGTTGTAGAAATCATGGAACGAAGGCTCCAGCAGTACATCACTCGTTTCTCAAATCTATAGATTGTTGAACTTACAGATTTTTTAATTTTACAGGCAGCAGTTGTTTCCCGCCGTTTTTTTTAATTACACAACGTATTTGATCCTTTGGGGTAACGTATCAGTGATGCTTAGACGAGAATGGTACACCTGGTGCATGGTAGGTAGGACATGGTAGCATTCAGTTTATCATGTTAGCTTGTTTTTGTTTGGTGTTGGTAAACACCATCAGTAGAGCACGGAAAGGTTTCAAATGGTATCATCCAATGTGGCGGTTGTTGTCAACTTTCCTGATGTTCCTCAGAGCGGTTTGCCGAGATATCTTGTCGCAACCATGTCGTATTCACGTTGTAGAGCATCCGTCGTGAAGGTCAGCAGCAGCAGCAAGTGGCAGTTGGTCTCTCCATGTGGAGAAGTGGTGTGGACATGTTCACTGGAGTACAGCGAAGGATACAACACGTAGAAATTACCCACCTGGATGCACAGCGATCAGAGACGATGTGTGTCAGCCGCGAGGTCAATATGGGAGAGCACCTTTGCACGAAACCCGATACGGCCTTCCCGCCTTGCCTCAAGTCCTATCGGGAGGGTTGTATATGTGGTACCACGGCAGGGATTCGAATACCGGCTGCTCCGAACACAAAGGGAGGCTTGCGGTAGGGATCAAACAACCGGACTACTACTGCCTGGTATTGATTCTCGAGGCGGGACCGGAGCTTGTGATGCGCTCCACCCACACGGTCACAAAACGCGTTTGTTAGGGTGCCTGCTTCAGCAATCGCTTTGTTTGATCTGCAAGGTCTTCAGACCTAGCGAGAAAAAATGTGGGGGGGGGGAGGGAAACAGGCGGCCCACCAGGGTCTATGCTTTCCAGTGTTGCCATGTTGTGGGCTACCTAGCTGTGTGCCACCGACTGCCCTCTGCGGCCTGACAGTCTCATTCCCTTGCAACGCGCTTGTCCTCGGCAATCTTGGCGGCGCGGTACTACCGTGCTGCTGCTGTGCACTGTTATTCTGACCTCACGTTGTTCGTGTTTGGCTACCCGTCCCTCATATCTGCGCCTCTGCCGCTACCGGACACTGATGTGCCAGCGAAGCCTATCCTGGGGAAGGCTCTATACGAGTATGTCGCTTCTGGCACGGACGATGAGCAAAGTAGGTGCCAGACGCAACGGCGGCGTTAACACAACGTAGATATCCCTACAAGTGTTGGTGGTCTGTATTCCGACCCAGCAAAACAGCCTCGCGACGGCCTGTGTGTCGATTGTCGTCGCGTTTTAACGCCCCTGTGTAGGCCAGTCTTTGAGTGGTGGTGGTTAGAATTGACTCATTCGTGGCACTCGCACCAACAGGCATAGTTTTTGACGTATGACACATGTTTGCTTGAAACGGCATCTCCTACGGCCGCCATCACCTATTTAGTACTTCTGCCTACAGTCAACTCGAAGAGCAGCTGAGATGACATATATGATGTTTCACCATTTTTTTTTTTCAAACCCCGAAAATCGCGCAGCGCTCTCGGAGAACCGCCAAGCTTTCAAGCGCATGTTCTTGCTGCCGCGTATGATGCGAGTCGTGTCCGACATTGACCTGCGGCTCGATGTTTTCGGGCAGCGGTTGTCGATGCCGGTTTTCGTGTCGCCGGCCGGTAAGCGCGTGTATTTGGACGGGAGGGGGGGGAGCATACTTGCTTCGGAACAGAACCTTTTTTTTTCTGGATTGGAGGTGTCCTGGTAGGGAAAATATTAGCGTGGGTGTGCAGAAAGTGTTTCGTTCGTTTGAAGGGAGATGGTCGACCTCGGTCTCAAGACCTCCGCACAGTTGTTGTCGTTGTTTTTCTCGGGGATGGACGAGTACTGCGCAATGGAATGAATGCTACGGGTCGACCTTCCCCACCCCCAATCCCCCCACCGTTTTCCTTGTTCTCTCTCACATTGACTCCTCTCTCGCCCCCCTTTTTTCTGTTCCTGTCCTGTGGACTGCTTCTTCTCTGCTACTGTTTTAAGAGGTCAATGAATTATGTTTTTTTCGTATGTAAGGGCAAAAACTTGCCGTCTGGAAAGCTTTTCTTCCTCGAAGCAGTTGGCGGACGCGCGCACGGCGGGAGGCGGGCCCTATGGGGGGCACCTACGGCGCGGTTCATGCAGACCTACTCGTTTGATACATGCCCTTAATTTCAAGCTTGGAGGTAGGCGCCACCGGTGTCAACGGTAGTTCCGTGCTCCCTGCTCGGGAATTATTTGTGTGAAGCGCTTCTTGTGTTCCACCTCCACCACCACCACTACCATTACCAGGACAACGGTAACCTGAACCTTGTTGGTCGCCCCCGACTGTGGGCCGCTGTACTGTTCCAAACGTGTTGCAGGCGTGCACAAGCTCATGCACCCCGAGGGGGAATGCGCGACGGCGAGAGCTTGCGCTGAAGCCGGTGAGAGAGATGACAACCCCCCCACTTAGCGCTTCTGATCGGAAAGCACCTCCAGCACAGAGCGTGTAGTGCGCTTACCGTGATTGGTTCTTCGTGATCGACCCCAACGCGTGGACCGTTACAGGTTGAACCGACCTCAAACGCAGATCCGAACAGTGACTTGGTGGAGAGATGTCAAGCATGAAGATGGTCCTCAAATACCGAGAATCGCTCAACTACACATGTATTCTGGAAACATGCTCCTGGGCCTTTCTTCCGGTCTCCACGATTGAATTGACGCAGGTACCCTCATGGGGGTCTCCCAGCACGCCACGGTATCGTTGGAGGATGTGGCGGCCGCGGCTCCGCGGTGTGCCCGATGGTTTCAGCTGTACATCCTGAAGGACAGGGAATTGACGGCCGGCATATTGCGGAGGTTCGTACGTGCAAGCACGCCGGGAGTGCCGGCAGCGAGAATGAACATGAAAGCCGGTGACTTGAATGGAAACGAGCGCAAGTCTCGGAGCAACAGTTGGAGGTTGACCTCGGTCTGTGCTCGGAGAAGTCGTGATGGTTGTTCGGGTGAAAGGGAAAAGAGAGCTACGAAAGCACCTTTCATCCGGACACAACTTCCGTTGACTGAACTGCGATGAACTAAAACATGATTATGCTTTTTGTTTCGGGATTGACACACTTTGACTTTTCTTGATCGTACTGGCATAGACGGTTGTGTTTGCCGTATGATATTATAGCGGCATTTTTCTCGTGTTGGTTGCGGGTGCGTGTCACGGCAAGGTATCTTTCAGTCCAAGAAAGACAATAGTTGTCGTCATTTCACAAGAAGAACGGAACCAACACAACGGGGGAGATGATACGATCATGGAAGGTATAGGTGACGATGACGGATGGAAGAGGAGCGAAAGAGGATCTGACCTTCGAACCCAATAGAAACCCCGAAAGCTCTCATCACAGCGTTGCGATCGTGTCTGACTTTCGGCAGCGTGCGTTACGCCCGGGAGAGCGATTGTTGCCACCCGTGTTGTTGCGTTGCGCATACGTGCGCTAGGTCTTGGTCGGTTTTTGCACTGATACAGAACTGGTTCCGATAGTTTCTTGACATCCTTCATGGAACGCACAATGAGCCCGACTACTCATGAAGTCAGTATGTACTTCTCACCTTTTGGGTTACCTCGCACTCACCGCATTTGATGGCGGCCAACCGTGGTGACCGCAACACCACCGGATTAAAACACCGGTTTCTAGACTGCAAGCGAAAGCGAAATAAACAAACAAATCTGGCACTACTTTGTCCACCAGAACAGGTCCGAAAAAGCTGGCTACACGGCGATTTGCCTGACCGTGGACAGCGTAAGATTCGGGTCGAGAGAGGCAGACTGGCGCAATAACTTCAACGGGCTCCCACCAGGAGTCACTTTGGCCAACTACCCCACGCAGGTATACACCGAAAATGGAATCATCCCAGAATTTCGATACCGTTGTAGGAGCCCTTGCAGAGTTCGTTGTGTATTGCCTCTCTCTCCTCACCTTGCGAAACAGCCCGCGCTAGCCAAGACCCTAACCCGGGAGAGTTGGCGTTTGAAGAACCACAAGCACTTACTGTTCAATCCACCTACGTCCGTCAACCAGTGTTACGAATGGCGAGGCATCTTGGTGTCTCGATACACGTCGTTGGTTGCCTTTTTTCTTTTTTCGTCACGTTTGTCTTGGTTCGTGCTTTCCGCTGCCGCTTGGTAGTCAGGTTTGTTCTTTGCCGCTTAACTTGCGACAACCCTTCCCCGCGAAACGATACCTTCCCCGCGAATAACGCCAAATATCTCCGGGGAAAACGAAGGACGGCTATAACGACAGGGTCAAGGACGCGTGGGACCAAAACACGGAGAAGCTGTTTGACGAAAGGTAAGCCTTGGCGAAAGCAGCCGCAGTTCTGATGCCAACTTGCTTGCGTGTGTGTGCGTCGCAGAACTCTTCGCCGTCCAGCCTTCTGCCAGCGGACTTGTGAAATATCCACATGTGCGCTTGAGCTGACGGGGGGCGATGAGTTCGCCGGTTGTTCCAAAGAGTATTTGGCCCACATGATCGATGTCGCTCAGAGGAAAATGTCGTGCCACTCCCCTCCATGCCTCGTTTCTCGTTCTTTGATCCGCTTGGCGTTGAAAGGGCTACCTGGTCGGACATCGCTTGGTTGAAGTCGCTCACGTCGCTGCCGATTCTGGTCAAGGTGACGTCACCTACACGTATGGGGCGAGAGCACAACATAAGTCATGAATTTGCCCCACTATGAGGCGACCCAGGCGGACAACAGCAGCAAGGTTGATGAAATAGCTCATCTGCCTAAAAGTGGTGGAGGGGGGTGTCGCGTCAAGCGCGTTGGAAAGCACGCCCAGGAGCCAATTCTGCCCGCGAACGCTCGCCGCTCTTGCTCTTTCTCACGTGCGTTGTGATGACAAACCAACGGAGACAGCCAACATCTTTGAGCAACACATCAAGCAGCAATGTCAGGACCGCAGAAATGGTTGGGAGGTTCTAGACCTGTTTTGATGACAACTTTCATCGGATCATTTTTTTTTTCTTCCTGGCCTATATCGTGCAAGACGGGGTGTGGCTTTCGTTGTTTACCCGAAGATTTTGTCCCAAAGACAACTCACAGTTGCACCGCACGCTTCATTGTATTTTTTTTATCAATATGACCCAACGAATCCATTTTATCGAAGAAAAGAGTCTAAGATAGACTAGCAATGAATCCATAGCATCAGCGAAAATCCTGTTTTTCCACGAAAGGGTGGGCAACTAATCGAGGCGGGGGAACATTCTACGCAGATTTCGGTGTTCCAACAAGCACTTCAGCAATTGGACGTTGGTAGGGAAACTCCTTTTACACAATGGGCCAAAACAACAGTCGTGATATTCCGTCCACACTTCACTGCTGTCCCCTCCTTCTCAGCTCGACCGGCCCCAAATTCCTTAAGTGTCTTGTCCTTCATACCTCTGTGTTGTTATGCTTCCTATGTGCTTCCTACAGGGGATTCTGACCGCCCAAGATGCCGTTTCGGCTGTTGAAGCCGGCGCAAGCGGGGTCATCGTTAGCAACCACGGGGGGCGCGCACTGGACGGATCGTTGTCGTCGATCGAGAGCCTGGCCCCGGTGGTCAAGGTGAGCTTGTCGATACCATCGATGAAGCGCACGTGAAAACGTTGGCTGTTCCACGCACGTGATGTAGGGGGGACCGTGCTTCGGATATCGGCATTGTGTCTGTCGGGTTCGAGACCGGCGTGCTTTCACGTGCACACGCTTGACTGGGTCGACCTTCACAAGAAGGCCACAGGTTCGCACTACATTTTAGACTTGAACCTACCCTACTATTATAGTAGGACTTCGTGGCAAGCCAACCTAGCAGTTGTACCAGGTATGTACTGCAACCCGATTGTGGTTTCTTACACTTTGTCAGCTATCCCGAAAAGCACGCTTGTTTGCGCTTTGTTGCCTACCACGTGACAGTCGGGTTTCTTTTGATTTGGTGAGGCTGATGTCACGTAAACGAGTGCCCGTGCTGTTGTGTGCCGCTCCTGCCAAGGGCTTCGTGCATTGGGCGCGCCGGACAGGACCTCCTGTAGTACTGTCGATGGATAGGCGACGTACCTCCCCCCCACTCATGACGTGCGTCTTGAACCTCGCAGGCGGTGCGGTCCGTCCCGACGGGTGCAAGCGTCCCGATATTCTTGGACTCGGGCGTGCGCAGGGGAACTGATGTCGTCAAAGCGCTGGCGCTAGGTACTCCTTCGTCGGCGGTGGCGGCGGCCCTAGCCCAATCTACCACGATAACCTCGAACCCGAACCTATTTTGACAGCTTGTAAACTTTCGATGCATCTCGCACCTCACCAATTGGTGTAGAGGGATGCCAGTAACTCAACGGAGGCAACGATGCCGTTGATCGTTTTCGTGTCAAAGACTGCCTTTGGGATACAGCATAAACTGCATAGTTCACGTCTTGCCTGTCACATGTGCACGCTAAGGGCGTGTGTTTTTTGTCCGCCACACTTCACCTTAGGCCATGACTGTTTCGCCACTGGAACCGTTGTGTTCTTACTCCCTCCCTACTTCTCTCTGCTCGCATGTACGCCACCGATTTCGCCTGTTTCCGCAATTCTCTTTTTCGGTTATCTCCCTTTTCCTTTGATCCCCCTTCCCCCTCAACCCTCCGTACGCCCCATCCTAGGCGCGACGGCTGTACTTCTAGGGAGGCCCATGTTTTTCTCACTGGCTGTGGGAGGGCAGGAGGGCGTCCAGAGAATGTTGAGTATCATCAGGGACGAGCTGGAAGCCGCCATGGCACTCTGCGGTTGCCAGGTTCGTTGTGGAGAGGGAGTACTTTTCTGCATGAGGATGTCGAAAAGAGATTCTCCCTCTTCTTGGCAAACGAAAAACTCACGTCCCATGCGCAGCAACATTTGCCTTGTGTAGCTTTTGAATCAAACGCGCCAAACGCGCTACATCCCGCGATTCTGCGCTCTCCTCGCACTTTCGGGTTTTATGCGTTCATGGGGCGCATGAGAGCTGGTTTCAGTTGCACCTACGATGTGTGTGTGTGTGTGTGTTTTCGTCCTATATGGCGACAGTCCCCCATTTTTCGTAGTGAGCCGTGTACTACACTTTCAGCGCATGGAGAGCACTACACTTTTCAGTGTATTTTTTCGTACAACTACAATCATCCAAGGTCACACAGGAGGGGGTAAACACCAGGACTTTTTTTTCTTTTCACGCCCCACCTTCCTCGTGCGGTGCGTGCTGAATGTTATTTTTATCGCGAGAAGGGTTTTCCTCGTCAACGGTGTCAACGTCGAAATTTGGTACTCACGAGAGCTTGTCAGCTATATTTCGCTTTCACCCGCACATTTCGTAATTTTTTCACCCCATGGGGATTCGAACTCACGGCCTCTGCGACTAGCTGATTACGAAGATACCACTAGACCACCGGGGCGACAGGTGCCCTACGATGACTAATGGGAAAACCCTTATTTTTTTATCTCTGCGCCGGGCTTTGTTTTCGCGCAGAGGCTGCAAGATATAACGAAGGACCTAGTAACGGACTTTCGAGAGGGTGGGAGCGCCTTCCATCGCCCTCGACTCTAACCGGAGAAATCTGTCACCTACTTACCGCGCACCATCGTCAGCGGCAGCCCCTTGCTTGGTACAGACACAATTCAGGGCCCGCTTTGACGTTGACGGCGTGCGTAAGTTGACGTCGACACATCGAGTCGACGAGCGGCGGACGGTGGTCGAGCCCCGCTGGCTACCACAGTTCAAGGCAGGAACCCTTAGTGTGTAGGAGAGGGGAGACCCTACTCGGCGACAGCGGCTGGTCAGACTGGATGCTTGGCGGAAAGCACACACAAAGCCATCGAAGGAATGGCTCACACTCCCGACAGAGCGGACTTGGTTGACAAACCAGGAAACACAGCGACACGTTTCCTCCGGCAGCACCAGCGAATAGGCGAGAGAATGTTCTACAACCACCGCCGTACCTACACTCAAAGTGACGAAGGCCGCGGCTAAAACCCTCGAACGGACCGAGGGTAGGATGTGACGTATGTATACGAATGGATGTGGCTATAATTTATTGACCCAGAGAAATTTGCTTGATCATCAAGACAGCAACTACATAGCTGATGCTTTGGAGAGGCCGAGATCGAAAACAGCAGTGCCATGCACGAACTATGCAAGACACGCGATGTACGTGCAATGTTGTGGCGATGTGTTTGTTAACTGTTGTCAAATGGCGTGGGTATTGCACGAGAACCTAAACGTGTAGAGACAAACTTTGAGCTTTCTCTGTGCTTACTCAGTTGCATGTACATCTACATCTATCAATCGACGCCTTGCTTGGTGGCGCTCGACCACGCCACCACGCCATACTTTCCGTGCGAATCTAATTAACTGGAAACGTCAGGTGTGTGCGCGTGGAAGGTAATCCGAGCAAGCTATCGAAATCATGGACAACACGTTGACGGTTTTTTTTTAGGAGTGGCCAAAATCGGGTACACCCGGCCCCAATTTGGCCATTATCAGGTACACTTGTTTTTGACAGTCGGCAGCACCCTCCTGGCGCCATCTGATTGGCCGACGCCCGCCCCTACCCGGCCCTGGCCCTTTCCCACCGGGTGCACCCGATTTTGGTTGCTCACTCCCCGGAGGGGTACCCGATCTTACTCTCGCCTACCCGAAAATGGCTGGGCTATTCGACAACAGACCGACAGCAGACCACGCTCACGAACACACGTCATCAACACCCCGCAGTCGAGTTCCGACGCTTCCGACGGCGGGCGGAGGCGAACCTAACACGAGTAATGCGGCGGAACTCTCGTTTGAAGTGGATGTCTCTGCAAGCCTCCTCCTGCAACCCACCGCCGACGGCGAACTCTGTCGGTTCTCGTAGATCTCGCTCCTGCAAGTCGATCTCGCTCTTGAACCCACCAAGTCTTTCGTCGTTAATCTCGGTACTCGTGCCTGAACGGTAGACTGGCATCGGCAGAACATGAGCGATGAAGTACCAGTAGTAGTGAACGCCGCGGTCCTCGGACGGCCGTTCGTTCGTTGCGGGCAAGAACAGCGGGGGCAGGCAGAAGACATACCGGTGCTCGGGCCGGAGGCTGCAAAGCACAAGTCCGCGCCTTCAAGGGTGCCGACGGAGTGTGGAAGGTGCACACGATTGACGCCGCACACACCGACTGCTCCGGCGGCAATACGAAGGGGAGGACCGCTGTTCTCCAACACCTGGCCTCCACAGCCGTGAAGGACCATTCGTCCATGAATGGCAAGGAGCTCAAGCGTAGCTGGAGCGGGACACAGGGATCAATGTCGCCCACCGGACGGCAAACCGGATGAAGATGACAGCAAGGGACGGCGACAAAGCGACGACGGCGGCTGGGTACCAGCTGCTGGGTTCTTTCTGCGACCTGCTTCAACAGCAGTGCCCTGGTTCGGTCGCGGAAACCTAGGTGAGAGATGTTTTCTCTCGACTCGTGGTCTGCGCATGCAGCAAAATGTGTGGCTAGGACTACTGTACTGATGCAAACGTGTGGTGTGTGGTGTCCACGGGACCGGTGTTGGTGATATGGCCACTACATGATGTACTTCTAAGAGCACAGCTCTCAACAGCACAGCCCTCAACAGCACAGCTCTCAACAACAGCAGTAGCAGGGTAGTCTTGTCTGCAGCAGTGTGCAGTCTGTCTGTGTTGTTGTTGTTGTTGTTTCTCACATTATTAGCTCTATAGTCCACAAAAATGGGGAGCCCGTGGTCTCAAAACCCGGCACATACGACGCCGCGAGAAAACAAAAAAACAAAAAAAGGGTACAAACCACTCGGAAAAAGAAAACAAAATGATAGAAAGAAAAGAACAGGTATCGCACCGACCGTTCGAGAAAAGAGCCCTCGGACACCGATCAAAATATGTCCCTATATGCTGTCTGGGAAATCGTAGACACACAGGTAGTTTTCTCTGACGCTATGATTCCATTGTTAATCTGTCTCTGACTCTTTTCTATGATAGAGATGGACTCGTTGTGTCATATTAAGAAAAAATATATATATAATAAAATAACAGAAAAATAAAGGAGGACGCTTCCCACACCTGCCGAAAGAAAAAATCAAAGGGTAACGTACCAGCACCAGGCACTGCGCACCAGGGCATGGGAGTAACGGAGCAAACAGG
>CACKRE030000842.1:15328-28830 GCA_902602495.3 Ectocarpus sp. CCAP 1310/34
TACCATCGGCAAGAGTCCCGCCCAGTTATTTCGCTCCATAGAACTGTGCATCGCCAGCATTGCGTGCATTGTGGAGTGCACTCGTTCTGACACTGAATTGCCTTGTGGCCGATACGGTGTCGTCCGGATTTCCTTGTACCCGAGGATTTCCTGTAACTGGAAAATGATCTTGCTTTCAAATTCGGTGCCTTGATCAGAGTGCAACATTTCTGGTGGTCCAAAGATGCTTATTATCCGATCAATTATTACCCGAGCTACCGTTTCAGCAAACTTGTTTGGAATGGGTGTCAAGATTGCGAAGCGTGTGACATGGTCCATCATTGACAGGACATACTTGCACTTTACACCTCCTGCTGATTCTGATAGGGTTTTGTACTCTACCAGATCGACCGATATTCGTTCAAACGGTCGTTGCACAGGTGCATGACCTGTCGGTAACTTCGGACGGCGGTGGGCCGTTTTTCTACGCTGACAAGCTTGGCACTCTTCACACCAAGTTCGGATGTCACGGTTCATAGATTTCCAACAGTATTTTTGACGAATGTTTTCATGCGTTGGTCGGTAAGCGAGGTGTCCTCCCGAAAGGGTATGATCATGATAAGCATGCATCACCACACTCGTTAAGGCATGTGGCAACACTAGCTGATCCCGAAATGTGCTCATTTTCCGAAGGTGTCCTGGCAAATACGACTTGAACAAGAGACCCTTTTGTACGGAATAGTACGACATTGTTGTTGCCGTTTCGTGTTCAGGGAGCGGTGCTCTTTTGTTCGTTAGGTATTCGATGTACTAGCTATATTATTCGGCTTGTTTCGCGCGTAGGGTTGTCACAATCAACAGATTCAAACACTTCTGTCGCACTGGCGAACGAAGCACTGACAGTAAACAACTCGCGGTCGCTAGTCACAGGTTGTACACTATCAAGCTTGTCTGGTGACAGATCGTAAGATCTGCTGGGCGTGGCAATTTGCAACTCCGGATTTTCCGGTACGTTGCGGCAGATCGGAGCAAGAGTTGGTGTTTCGCGTTCTTGGTCTTTTTCAAACACAAAAAGACGCGATAACGTGTCAGGCACTACATGCAACTTTCCTGGTTTATGTTTTACCGTGAAGTCGAAAGATTGCAACGCTATCGCCCAGCGTGTGAGCATGTTTGACGTGTCTTGCATCGTGTAGAGATAACGCAACGCGGCATGATCAGTTACGCACGTAAAATGTCTGCCCCACAGATAAGGGCGCCAATGTTGAACTGCTACAACAACACCGTAACATTCTTTCATGGTTGCTGAGTAGTGCAGTTGGCTTTTGTTGAAACGCTGACTAAAGTATGCTATGATCTTCAGGTCGTCACCATCTTGTTGGGCTAGGAATGCTCCTGTATCAACATTAGCAGCATCGACATGAATTACAAATTTTTAAGAAAAGTCCGGAAAGTTTAACACAGGAGCTGCGGTGAGCAATTTCTTTACTTCCGCAAACGCTTTATCGTGCTCCGGTCCCCAACGTTTTGCCACTGACTTAATTGCCTCTTTTTTCGTGAGGTCAACCAGGGGTGCGGTGACTGTCGCCACGTTTGGAATGAACTTCCGTACATAGTTGACTGTCCCCAGCACTGATCGTAGCTCTTTGATGTTTGTTGGCGTTGGTATATCTAGTATCGCTTTTATCCGATCCTCACCAAGACGTATTCCATCTGATGAGAGAATGTGTCCCAAGTATTTCACCTCTTGTGGTCCGAATTGTACTTTGGATGGTTTCAAGGTGAGCCCTGCTGCTTGCAAACCTTGGAACGTGTTTTCCAACAGTTTTAAGTGTCCCTCCCATGTCGATGAAAAACAGATTAAGTCATCCATGTACACCAGGAGCCCGGATTTGGGACCAAAATGTGCCAACGCCAACGCCATTGTACGTTGAAAGAGGAAGGGAGCGTTAGCAACCCCGAAGGGAAGTCTTTTGAAAACCCATTTCCCATTTCGTGTTACGAATGCCGTTTTGTCTGTTCTTCTTCGGCGATTGGTATTTGGTGGTACGCGCTTTGTACGTCGCATACAGTAACGAATTTTGCACCTGCTACTGTATCAATGTGGCTAGCCATTTCCGGCATCGGCCATGATTTCCGAATCAATTTTTTATTGATCGTGGCTCTGTAGTCTACACAGAACCGGGGAGAGCCGTCAGCTTTTGCTACCAACGTTACAGCTGATCCCCACGGGCTTGGTCGTTGTTCAACAATTCCCGCTTGTTCCATTTCGTGAACGCATTTATTTGTCGATCACCTCTTGCACGCGTGGGTTTGCGCGGTACGGAGCCCTATTTACAGGTTTTGTACCTGGTTCGAGGGGAAAATCAGCTTCCGCAATGGTACACCTACCTAGCTCGTCAGGCATAAATGAGAAAACTGAACGGTACTTCGTACACAATTGCAGTATTTCTTCACATTGAGCTCGCGAAAAGGTGGTATTCTTGAAAGCTTTGGAAAGTGCCTTTTGTAGGTCTTGACGGTGTTTGGCCGTCTCTTCTTTACTCGTTGAAACACTGCTCGCTGTCTGCGGCAACACTGTGTTCACGAAAGAGATGTGCCCTACAAGCGCGTTTTTCTTGAGGTACACTTGTCGATTGGAGGGATTGGCTATTTGGACCACCGCTCCTTTGTTGTTCGCGGACCAGTGACACACAGTACGTGCTATTATTATCCTGCGAAATGCTTGTGGAATACATTGTACCTGCATGTCTTCAGTTGTGACTATGCGTGGTTCTACTAACGCCGGTGTTGTTTCTGCCGGAGCTTCAAGTGAATGTACTTCCACTGCTATTTCATGTTGGGCAGGAACGCAGCATTTCTTGCTGAGATAGACAGGCACTGGTTCTGTATCACCGTCTAAAGCTACTATTGAGCAATTAACTTCATCTGCCGATGCGGTCGCGGGCTGTTTTGTTTTTCGGTGTCTCGCGGGTATTTTTACCTCTGAATTCTTGAATGACAGCTGTTCTGCTTGCCAATCTAACATAGCACCGAATGCTCCCATGATACTATTGTCTAGCAGCATGTTATCGGGTCCCAACGACGGCAACACTAGTGCTTCGACAGGAATCGTTATTTCTCCCAGTGTTAGTTCAAAACGAGTATATCCTCTAAATTGAAGAGGTGAGCCATCCGCGCTTCGCAGATTTATTGCTCCGGGAGGCACGGGAACTATTTCAGTGTTTTTCAACGTTTGGTGACGACGCATAAATTGTGCAGATATGCATGGTACGTCACACGCTGTATCAATTGTAATTTCAGCAACCGATTGATTGTTGATTCTGGCAGGAATGCGTACCCGTTTTGACGCAGCATTCAACGCAGATGGATTTCAGGGTATCCAGCTAGCGCTGACATGTGGAATGCAGAAAATTCCTCATTTGTTATTGTCGGCAGTCAAACTTCTCGACCTATGCTTCGACTTGAGACCTCTAGTTACTGTAGCTAAGTATAGAGCCTGCGGTGATCGTTCGACCGCTAGTTTTACTCTACCCGCGCCTGTTGCGGCTTTAACGCTACTGTTGACTAGGGCAACGGTGTCCACCTGCGCAGCTACGGGAGCACTCCTATCGAGACACACCTTACGCGACTGTTGATCTATCACGCACGGCTGCCTACCACGTGGTACTACGGCTGCTTTTTCCCGGTGCACCTTATCTGCTTCCAGACTACTTCCTACCAGAGGGTGAACACGCTTTTCTCGGTGCTCGTTATCCCTCTTGTCCGACTTGGTACCTTTCTACGTGGGTTGGTGTTTGGCCCCCCTCGTTCCGTGTACTGGTATTTTCCCAAGCGACTCTTTTCCCTCATCAGCCTAGGAACCTAGCTTCCGTGGGCAACCCTACGTGTCTCGCACTATCTTCAACTTGTGCTTTTTCAGGGTAGCTTCATGGTGGCAGTTCGCACGGCTGTGGGCGAACCTCCCATTTGTGTGCTTGCACAAATAGAAGTCGCATTCCTGTTGTTGAGTGCGCGGTTTCTTGCTGGTCGATCTCCCATCTGGACCTGCCCGACCAGCGGCGCGGTCCCGCCAGGTCACCGTTTTGGCGCTATTGTCCCGAATAGCCGGGGTTTTCTTGGCTTTCTTGTCGCGCGACCGGTCGTTCGTGTTTTTTGGTGATGCCGGAGACGTGGTTGTCTTGTTCGATGGCTTCCTCGAGGCATTGATCCGCGCTGTCAGCAATTCGTTCTGGTTGCTGAGCTGGCTTCCGGTCGGTGCGTACATGGAAGATACAGCAAGGGAGGTATCGTTGGACGGAATCGGTGATTCTTGCAACCGATTAGCTTCGTGTTTTCGAGCTCGTCCTTTTGATTCCATGAATGTTTCGTTGGCATCTTCCCGATTCATCTCGGTGCGGATGTGTGGGTGGAGGCCGTTCTCGAACGATGCAATCATAGCTTTGTCGAAGACATGCTCGTGAGGTGCTTTGTTTGCTGGAACTGTGCGTTCAGCTTCTGCCAGCAGGCGTGATGCTCTGGACACTCTAAGTGCGAACGCATCAACAGATTCATCGGACTCGGCCTCCAGGGTCATGACATCCCGAGCAAGTAAAGCGATTCTGTTGTTGGGTGCAAATAGGGTGGTCAGAGCAGTGACCCATTCCCGCCATGTGTTTGGCGGCCTGCGTGTTACAGGTTCTCCTCTGGCCCGCAGGGTGGCTAGGATGGGTTCAGGCCTCCATTCAATTGCTGAACTGAGTACGAGGTTGAGGCTCTGTGCTGCTGTACCTTGCGTTACGAGAGGAAGGTGTTTGATAGCACGGTGGACGATTTCTTGCTGAGATACGTTATCCTGAGATAGAAGGCTGATACGCGAACGATAAAGCGCCATCAATTCAGGAATGGCTTCGTCTGCTTTTCCTTCGATTTTGATCGAGGCAGGCAGATCCGTAGCTTTGAGCGTGAAACGTTTCGTGCTAGCGTGCGTCTGGTCTACCGGGTTGTACTGCTGCAGCTCAAGGTTTGGGTTGACCGCGGTGCTGTTCGGTGTACCAGGGTGTTGCATTGCCCCTGTGTTGTTCGGGGTGCTTGCCAACTTCGAGATAGAATCGGTGATCTGCATGTTCCGAGATTGTGGAGTACTACTACTGTTGGTGTTGTTGACAGCGGCATGGCGAGCAGTGAGGTCTTCGTGGGCTAACTCATGACTAAGACGGCGAGGTTTCACCTGGGCTATCACGGGGTCGGGGATGGAGGTTCCCAGCGCTAGCTGAAGCACAAAGCCGGGTGGGTCGGTTTTCGTCTTGACCGCATGATTGAGCGCGCCCGCCACAAACCGCCCGAGAGCACTGTTCGGGATCAGGTGCCCCCCCCCCAGGACGTTGTCGTCATCCAGCATATCGCCTGCAACGCCGTGTGAGCCCGGCTCGCTGAGTGCGCCCTCTTCGTCGCTGTTGTCGCTGTCGTCGTCGTTGCTTTGGGCGGCTGAATCCTGTTCGGATTCTTCCCCCCCGTTCGAGCTGTCTCCGCTCTTGTTTTTTTCCAGAGCGGAGACTTTGGTCAGCACCTCTGCTGCCTCTGCCGTTTGTTGCTCAGCAGTTGACGAGTCAGTAGCGTCTTCCGCTGCCTGAGCCTTTTGTTTTTTCTTGTGTTTCTTTTTCTGGCCCGCAGTGAGGACCGGGGTGAACCCGTCCTCGCTAGCGGCCACACGGGCAGGAGAGTTTGTCCCCTTCTTCTCTCTCGGGTATTTTACGCCAGACATACTGGCGTACCCGCGAACAGACTTTCGTCGAACGCCAATGAGAGTACCCTTACTCCGTTGTGAGTAAAGGTCCCTGAAGTTGTGAATAACCGTTCACCGACGGAGGTAACTTCGCTCTTATTGCAATGTGGCAAGGAATGGCCAAGCGTGGCTGATGTTAGTCAGCCTTGCTAGGGTGAAGGTGAGAGTGAGCTTTTGGGCTCGCTTCTACCCTCCGTCTGCTGTGACCAGCCGGAGGGTCTTCTCGTTGTAAATATCTTCAGACCACGAGAACGTCGTTCCTGGTATCACCGGACCTATACGATTGTATGTGCGTCCATACTACTGGGAAGATTCCTATATCCTGGTTCACACAGACAGGTGGGATGAATTCAGCCACTTGATACATTTAGTTTATAGTCGTGCGTCACAACCCTAAGCATTCACACGAAATTTTGTGTGTTTGCCCTTGGAGAGGAAATAGATGGGAGGAAGGTGTAGTAGCCTGTACGGTAAATATGAGCACGATCTTATTGCGATCTTGATTGACTGTGAACACAACTACACGCACCACCAACAAACGTACACTCTTAGCCAACATGCGTTTCGTAAATATCTGTAGTTTAAACTTAATGTCTGATCATTATTCAAAACAGTTGCATTGATTGGTCAAGGCGAATGAAGCCGCACTTTGTACACGTTGCCAACGCGTACATCAATACAGCAGCTGACGGAAGTGCGTGCCCGGGTTTTTCTCCCCGGGGCGAACTGCTGTACAAGCATGCACCAAAGTTGTCCAAAAACTGAAAACCAACAAGGTTTGCGCCTTCAACAGAAAAAAGTGCCACGACGTGGCAATGGCAGCAGCGGTATATGTGAGGGAGGGAGGAGGGAGACTGTCAAGAACCGCCTTGTACTCCCACACTCCCACATCAATCCGACAGCAGTACCTAGGCGGTGAGACAATGAAAGCACCCGAAACGGCACATGCGGCGTAATTGACATCGGTTCCCTCCAAGAGGGACACCGGGTTGGGCCGACAACCAACCGCTGCATAAGGCTGGATAGGCTTTTCCCCCGTAGGCGACCGCCGAAAACGCCGAATTCCGGAATATGTCGCCGAAAAAACAAACTGTCACCGAAAAGCAAAATGTGGCGCCGTTTTTGGAGGGGGCTCCGCCAAATCATGGGTTGAGGTCACCGATTCTCGCCGACTACTTTCACGATGCCCCTGCTTGCGACCTCCGGGAGGAGACAGCTTGACACTCACACACAGCAGTCGGCGTGCATGCCATGCGTAACGTCTAAGTATCGGAGCATCATAGACTAGTATTCCATTTCGTTGATTTGTTTGATAACTGAGGGCTCGGAATATTGCATGAACACACCAGCGTATACGTGCAAGGTGTAGTTTGTAGAAAAATAATAGAAGGGCGAAGGACGCATCATTTCGCTTTTCGCGGACAGGTGACAGGTGAACTCCGCAGCAGCCCGACCGCGTCGCGACCCGCTCGTTTGTGTTACTGGAAGTACATGCTATGTACGTCGCCGAAAATCGACAACACAACAACAATCGCCGAAACTGAACTGTGACTCGCCGAAAAACATGTGGAAGTCGCCGAAAGTGGCCGAAAAAGGTGTTTGGTGGCACTAAAAAAAAATCGCCGAAAATTTCCGTGAAACGCCAAAAAAAAAAAAAAACGCCTACAGGGGAAAAGCCTACCGCTGTACGAGGAGCAGCAATAAGCAGTTGAGCAGCACACTCGGTGAATTGTGTGTATGTGCCATAGACGTATGAAAGGGTGATGCCCGATAGCGCCCCCTAAGCTAACCTTTGTCGATTGATCTGACTATCCATACACCAGAGGTGCGAATCTCCTGGACTACTTCATAGCTTGTGGGCATCTCCCAGGGAGCAGGGGATTACTGTTGCTGTGATGCCTTCACTCTGGCAAGAGCTTGCCGGAGGTACTGCAGGCGGGGTAATCGGAATGACGGTGGTCTACCCGTTAGACACCATAAAGTCCAGGTAGGTTGTGTTCTCACGGTAATTTGTGTGCCGTCCATGGTCGTCGGAGTTGTCTTGACGCGCTCTCCAGACTTCACAAGGAGAGGGAAGAGGCCTCCTGCCATTGGCTGCACATGATTAACGATCACCTTCGCGATTCGCAAAGCTAGCTGCTACTACCCTCTGGTACGCAGAGCATGAAAAGGAACTTGCAAGCGATTGCGGGTGGATAAGAACCAGGACACATAGACTATGCGCGTGCCTGTGAATGCTTTGTTTTCGGTCGCAAAAGTATCACTGACCGCATAGTCTAGTCTAATAAGCACACCTACCAGACTCAACACTTTGGGAGGGATGATGGCCAGTCCTCTCTAACCTTGTCATCGCATTACACCGGTTGACCCTGTGTTTTTCCTTCAATGCAACATTTTCTCACAGACTGCAGACTTCTGGACGCTCGAGATACTCGAGCATCTCGAACGTACTCACATCGATGGCGAGAAAAGAAGGGGTGAGTCGAGGTGATTCATGCCAACGGTAGGGGTACACAAAGTGCGTCTACATGAAGTCTCAAGAGTGACAATTTCTATGGATTCATGCCATGGTAGGTACACAAATCGCATGTGAGTCTCCAAAGTGAGATGCTCGATATCTCAGCCTGGAGTTGATACTGACGATAGTCTACGTGCGGTTCGACAGGTGCACCTTCGTCGTGGTTGTCGAGCGGTAATTTGTTGTTCCGGTCCCGTTTCCCTGTGCGCGCGCAATAGTTTGAACCCATCTGCAAAGCCATAGCTATTATAGCTCCCGTCCACCCCTTGTCGTTTACCTCTCACAGACGTTGTCCCTATACCGGGGCCTTCTCTCTCCGGTCGTTGGCTACGGAGCTATGTTCGCTGTGTCATTTTCCTCCTACGGCTACGCCGGCAGGTTTCTACTACGGTGAGCATTCATGAAGGTCGCCTGCAGTACCTCTACTGAATACCGAGATTTATCACGATCGTCAAAGATCAAACTAAATAGACGTGCAGGCCCTCAGGACAAGCCCCGTCATTTTTGATATTCTTTCGTTTCTTTTGGTGAGATATTCAAACAACAGAGAAGCGACCTCTAACTTCTGGTGGTCTGTGGGCGCCTACTGGGCATTTCGTTCCCAACGGTTTGGTCAGGCGGAGAGAGGCGAAAGCAACCGACGAGCTGACCCTCCCTGAAAAGGGAATCGCTGGGGCGTGGGCTGGCGTAATGAACGCTCCTATGCGACAGGTGTTCGAGAGGGTCAAGGGAGTCATGCAGGTGAAAACAGAGACCGAAGCAAGCGTCGAACGCACCAGGTTGTCGGGCCTCTCAGTAAGGCCGTGTTTGCTGTGTGAGGAGCCTCGCCCGTTAGCCGAACACGCAATCAGAGGTGCATCCTTCGCCATACCGCAAGAAGCTCACGCAAAACAGTTAGGTACACTCCTAGTTAGTTGAACCAGCGAGTGTGAGAAGTTACTGAGTAGAGATCGAAAAGATTTTTCAATATCAAGACAAAACAAAAACAAAAACAACAAGAACAACAACGACGACGACAACAACGACAACAATAACAAAAACAAAAATACTTGCAGAACAAAGCTCTTCCCGAAAAACGCGAGAAACGCGCTCCGTTGGCGTGCCTCTCTCGACTCGAGCGATTCTCCTGTACTACCTGACGAGGAATGACTGCGAAAGTGATGTGTCTGCTCCGGTGGGCGGCGGCAGGTGCGGCAAGGAAAGAAGCTGCAATCGCCGTACTCCTGGAGCGGGGCTTGCGTTGTGGACCTTGTGCGAAGGTGAGAGGCCGCAAGCATTACTTTCCAGCCGGGCGGGGGAAGGGAGGGAGGCCCCGGTTCATACCTTCCGCGTCTCCGACGGCAATACTCCGCGGAGAGATCACTGCGAGTGCTTCTTGCACGGTGGTAGTAGTACCGCATGGTGGCCTGTGACCCACTACGGGACGAGGGCTGCGGGCTCAACAGAAACGCCGAGGGTTGGCAGCTGCTCTGCCGAGTGCGGCGTCTGTGGCTGCAATTCTCGAGGAGGTGTAGGCTATTGGAGGCGGGTAGTGGAAGGGAGTGGCAGACTTCCCTGCGGGCTGCCAATCCCGTGAATGTTGGTTTTGTTCGGAGGAGCGTGGTCGTGCTGTATCCCTCCGAAGAACTATGTATTCCTTTACTGCTGACGTCTCCGCACGGTGTTTTGTTGTTTGTTCACTGCCGTGTTGTTACAGGGAGGGTGTTGCCATGGGGCTATGTCGGGGCATGGGAGCGACCATGCTCAGGGAGCCCCTTCAGTTCGGCATCTACTACCCATCGGTGCGGCTAAAATAGAACGCAGTGGTGGTCCATGTATTCGGCCGCATAATGCTTAAGGGAGTTGGTCGCCTTATACTGAGTACCCGGCACTATCCAGTGTATGAGACGACTTGAACATTTCATCTGGGTCAAACGATTTCACCGGCCTTAGTTATGCGGCCTTCTACGGCAACAACTCCAGTGTGTCCCAGACCAGGTTTCCTGACGTTGGAGTGGGATGGAGAGGGGAAGCGCCTGTGGTGAGTGTGTTTTTTTGTTTTCGTCCTATTTATTATGGCGACAGTGCCCCCATTTTTCGTGGTGAGACGTGTACAACACTTTTTCAGCGTATGTAGAGTACTACACTTTTCAGTGTATTTTTTCGTACAACTACAACCATCCAGGGTCACACAGGACGGGGTAAACAGCAGGGCTTTTTTCTTCTTTTTATTTATTTTCATGCCCCACCTTCCTCCTGCGGTGCGTGCTGAATTTTATTCTTATCGCGAGAAGGGTCCAGCCGTCCCTTTCCCTCGTCAACGGTGCTAACGTCGAAGTTTGGTACTCACGAGAGCTTTTTAGCTATACTTCGCTTTCACCCGCAAATTTCGTAAATTTTTCACCCCATGGGGCTTCGAACTCACGACCTCTGCGACTAGCGGATTACGAGGATACCACTAGACCACCGGGGCGACCGGTATGTGGTAGTTGAGCCGGGATGGGAGGATCTAGCCCAAGTGCTGGACGAAGAAACAAGAAACGAAATTTCAAGCAAGACATGCAGTAACAACAATCTTTCCCCGACGGAAACGTCTTTTTTGCTAGAGGTACAATTTCCACTCGAAATCATACTTGCCGCCGAAACACGTCCACAGCACCTTCGCCCGTGGAGGTAGCTCCGAGAGCAATACCCCCTTCTGGTCTACCGCATGTACGATGACATAAATATGACCGTGAGTAGTTTGCGAGTGCCCCCTGCCTGCCGAATGTGAATCGTTTGATTAGCCGGAATGCCCAATCAATCGATGACATACCTGGTTCATCCTTACGAAGCGTAGCCTGGGCCGCGAAAACCCGGCATATCGCTCCGTCCCGGCATGGCAGGAATGCTCGAGGTTAATGGTCCAACGACTACGGCTCGACCTGCCGACCCCGCCCCTTTCCCCCTATTTCCCCCTCTTTCATACAAATCAGTATGAGATTGCCAAGGACTACCTCTTGCCTCCGGACCGGACAAGCACGGCGGTGCCCGAGCCGATGCTTCTGGCCCTGGCGGGGGGGCTAGCGGGGTGCGTGATGTGGCTCCCACCGACCTACTGCCTAGACGTGATCAAGACGAGGATGCAGACGGCGGAGCCTGGGGTGTACCGTGGAGTGCGGGACTGCTTGATGAAGACCCTGAGGTGACGGGAACTATTTTTCACCAAGCGGGGTGGTGGTTGTCGTATTTAGTGGCGGAATGTACGACGATTACTACTATTGCATGTTGGTCTGTTCGAGGAAAATCGCGGGTCTTTTGCAGTTGATGACAAAAGCGTTTTCGGCTAATTTTTGTTCCGTCGATATGGTGCGGCGGCGGCTCCAGGGTCCCACCCGACCTGGGCGTACATCGCGCCAAAGTCTTGGGGGGCCGCGTTACCTCATCAGGCATATTCTAGTCCTTGATCACGCTAGGGTGCTTCTCAGTGCTACCCTTACAATATAGCACGAACGCTCTGGTGGGGGGGCACCGAACAGAACATCGGGACGGCTTCTTGGTATACAAGAAGAAAATCCTCCGACCAACTAAATTCTAACCCTGATACTCCTATGACAACATATACCCATTGTGGTGACTTTCTGTTGCCGCAGGGCGGAGGGCATGCCGGTGCTGTTCAGGGGGCTGGGAGCGGCCATGCTGCGCGCGTTCCCGATGCACGGCCTCGTGTTCCTTGGCTACGAGACCACCATCGACCTGTTGGGTGCCCGGCCGCGGTCCTCCTGCAGCCCAACGAGCGTCAACACGTCATTGGTTAAGCAGGTCCTGGAGTAGTAGGCGAAAGAGATGACCCTAGTCGGGGCAGGCCGCAATATACACCGTGTCGAGATGTAGATTTTTCTTGTGGGACTTGCCTCTCGCGCAAGTTGTTGGGCTTTTTGTTTTTGTGTGGATGTTTATGGTGGTACTCGATGTTATTGAAGTCTGCGCTTTCAGTCTGATGGAGGAGGATGTTCTGGAGGTCTGTTCTCAGTCTGGTGGAGGAGGCTGTTTTGGAGGTCTGTGCTCAGTGTGACGGAGGATGAATTTCCTCTGGTATGATCGAACGGCTGGTATTCGGGGGAATGCATATATTTTCAGGAAGAGACGATAGTAACTATGTCCCTTGCGCACCCAATTTCTATTGCGTTCTTAACCTGCCTTAACCTGCCTGGCGGATTGATGTTGATTAATCCTCGCTCAGTTCATCCTGCTCGAACTCGGTTCGCTCTCGCTCAAGAATTGTTCTGCTCGTCGCATGTTTCATGTGTGTGTGCGAGGGGCCGGTAGCAGCCGTTCAATCTTCGGTCAAGGGCTCATCCAAGTCGAGGCGCGGAAGACATATAGTTCCCCTTCTAGTTGCACGAAGACCTCCATGGTTGTTGTAGACAGCACCAACACGTTCTTGTGTGACGAATAAAAACGGAAAACAATAAGAGCGATGTAGGTTGTCAAGACCTGGCGTTCGGACCCTCTCCGGTACACACATGACGCCCCCTCACGGGGTCCCAGATCATGGCCTTGAGAAGCCTTTTTCGATTTTCAGCCGAACTGGAAGTGGCTTATTTTCATTGGTCAACCGGTTAGGACAGTCAACACAAATACAAACACACGCACAACAACAGAAAACCATTTGGTCCTTCGTTGTGCAAAGAAACCCATCTCTTAAATACCACGTTGCCCTTGACACATGACGTGTCTGGTGAACCACTAATGAAGGAAATTGAGCTGAAACTGCCAGCAACTGCAGCGACGCTGTGGGCCCATCTCGCTAGCGTACGTCAACCGCAACGCGCAACACTCTTCGCAAACCCCTTGCTAGCTAGCGTAAACCCCCGAAAGAACGTGTGACAAAAACTACGAACTCACCCGGCCCTTCGCTATTCAGTCGAAGGCTCAACGAAAACTTGAAATCCTTCGTCAGCAAAAATATACTTACCTAAACACGAGATCGCAACCCATCTGTCATACAAAGAGACTGCCACCCGCGGCAGAGTTGACTATGCGCGTGTTACGATGATTTGTTCAAGAAAAACTCAGCTAAATAGGTTACACACTATGGCTACCGCTAGCTTATCCCCGGCGCTTACCCACGGCAAGAGGTGAACACCAATTCTTCACTAGTTGTGGGGAGTTTTCACGAAGTTGATAAGGGCCACTCCTCCCGCAGCAGTAACCCTAACCTCGGATCGGGAAGATAACACGAAAAAAATCAGTAGTGTTATATACGACACCGGTGTCGTA
>CACKRE030000843.1:9310-28996 GCA_902602495.3 Ectocarpus sp. CCAP 1310/34
TTTCATTGATCATTTGGATATACTGAAAATAAAGTTGTTTAGGCAGGTCGACGACTGATCATTTCAAGGTGAGCAAGCCTAACCTGCCCTACCGGCTGCACCACGACCACCCACCAACACTTTTATGGCCCTGTCTTCGGTCAACATCCTGTCGCGGGCTACCCTAATGGCCTACAGGTGGAGATAGCTGTGGCGTGAGGAGAAGTACAACAGAGACTTTCTCTGCACTTCTCGCTCTATCCGTCTCGCTCTCACCCCTCCTTTTTTTTTTGGTTCCAGAAGAAAAAAATATGAATCGAAACGAAACATGGGGATGGCGGACCACGCTTTCGGCCGGCGACTAGCCTAGACCCAAAGGGGTAAATGGCATACCCGTAACCTTTTCCAACAACCTGTTCAGATACCAGATGTGGTGATCTGGAAGCTCCTCGGACGCCACGGGCAATGTTACTCGCAACCTTGTTATCCTCACCCTGCCGACGCGGTTTTGCTCGCTCGCAACGCTCGAGTTTCATAGCTTCGGTGCACAATCAACCTCCCGCTGGCTACTCTGCTGTTGCTCGTGTGCCATGCGTCTGTGATGAATTGACAATGCACAGGGGCACACGGGAGTAGTTAACAGCTGTTCCATTTCTCGCACGGGGAATCTCGTGGCCTCTGCCTCCGACGACGGCTTCGTCAAGCTCTGGGACCCGAGGGTGAGGCGATCGGTGGCGGAGTTCATGAACCAGTACCAGGTGACGGCGGTGTGCTTGTCGAGGGACGACCAGCAGGTCATGAGCGGAGGGATCGACAACGAGATCAAGGTTTTCGATGTACGAAAACTGGACATCGCCTACACCATGACCGGACACACCGACACGGTTACCGGTACGTGGGTGGGTAGAGAACGGTTGGTAGCGTGTGCGTTCTATTAACGCAGAAACCCGAAGCGTGCCGTCGAGGTGCACTCCCCTTGAGTTTGAATCTTGCTTGTCCAAGCCACAATCGCGCGAATTGAGTGCGCATTGTTATCAGCTTGACTTTGGTTTTGTATGGTGTGGTTGAAGCATCACGTTCGACGCTCTCCTTGCCGTGTACCCGTCGCGTTGTTCTAGGCCTCGCGCTTAGCCCGGATGGGAATCATGTTTTGTCCAACTCCATGGACAACAGCGTCATCATGTGGGACGTCCGACCATTTGTCAACCAGAACCGCCTAGAGAAGACATTTCACGGCATCAAGGTGACAGGGAATGCCACCTCCTTGGAAGTTTGGGTTTTGCCGCAATGCTGTGTGTAGAGGTTTTAGGAAACGTATCGTGTCGATCGTCGCTGCATTGTAGTTCTTTGTCGATGGAATGTTTCTAGTACTGTGCCCTCTTTGGAGTCTTCGTGTAGAGTCGAACCGAAATTAGTAATGAGATTGCGGAGAGGTCGCCGACCACTGCCCTTGTTTTCGCACAGGTTTTGGGCAACTTGTTGGCAACCGTGATTGCGATCCCCATCCCTTAAAGCATTCTTGAGATTCAGTCTACAAGTCTCAACCCCCAGGATGTGTACGACCCTTTTTTGCAGCATGGAGGGGAAAAGAACCTGCTCAAGTGTGCATGGTCACCGGACGGGGAGATGGTTTCGGCTGGGTCTTCAGACCAGGCGGTGCATATCTGGGATGAACCATCGACACAGGAGCTCTACTTCTTGCCTGGCCACACGGGCTCGGTGAACGAGGTGAGGCGGTCGCCTGAAACCGGATAAGTACTCTCAGCTGTCGACAACGATCGCCTGCAACATCATCCCTACTGCTGTATTTAGTCGAGTCTTTGTCCCTCCTGGTGTGCGCTGTGTTTGCCTTGCTTCACTCGTGTGCGAGCAAAACTGTGATTGAAATAATAGGGATTTTGCCTCTTCTTCCAACGCTCGCGGCTGATCGGAAGTTCCCGGCTTGCGGTACGCCACTAGATGAAAAAAGCGTTGGGAACCTGTTTCAGAGAGGCGTTACGCCACGGACGGGTCGATGATGTCGCTCTCATTAAACCCTTGTGTGCTAATTCGATACGCAAGGTTTGATAGATGGCAGTTTTCCCGCAAGCGATAGGGTGTGCTGATTCGCCCCTGGTGTCTGTCGCCCACTCGTCCGTCCAACCTGCAGATGACCTTCCACCCAACGGAGAGCATCATTGGCTCCTGCGGCTCGGACAAGAACATTTATATCGGTGAAATCGGAGCTTGATGTTACAAGCATCTTCTCGGCTTTGGGGAAAAACTTGGTAGAAGTTCTGTAGGGATGGTAGGGTCAGGAACTGTTTGCGCCAACGGGATGTGGTGTCAGTGGAGAGACACTTTCCGTGTTTCTATCGAAATTCAGGCCTCTTGTAGTTAATCTGTACAATTGTATGGGTGTGAGGACGAGAACGTTTTGAAGATTCTCATACTCCGATTTTGGGCTCATTAGCCTGTCCGTGGTTTGGCTGCACTATCGAAGAACAGAGTGCAAGCGTCGGACTCTCCCGCTCTACAGCACCAAAATTGCTCAAACGTTTGCCAAGCTAATGCTGAAGGGTCCACGCACTCAGTCGACAATGCGTAGACGCCTTTCGAATCCGCCCTCGAAGTGCACATCGCACCACGAGCACACGAGTGTAGGTGGAGCACGTGGCTAGAACATGGACGGAAGGGGCGTATGCCTATTCGCAGGCTCTCTCTGCTTTCACCTGTACAGAGGGCCCGGACTGCTGTTGCAGGAATTGATTCCTAGCACGGTCTCGCGACGCCCTCAAGAGTACCAACCCACTTGCGATAATGAACAAACACCCACTCTTCCAGCCACGCAGCCTGTGTATTGTTAACCCTATTTTGGGATCGTGTGGATCCAGCAGAACCGAACAGCAACCGATTTATGGGGGTACCGCTACCGCTACCATGGCCGGTCGCACCAGCGTATCTCCGACTTGGTAGCCCTTCTGGAAGACCTGTACAGGGTTGGTATAGTGTTGACGAAGGAAACGCGATCGACGTACATTTAGCACGCAGGAGGAAGAATTGAGAGAAAATTCGCGGGCGCGGTGACTCACGCAACGATGGAGGTTCACGGAGGTCGGTCGGCAACCCATGGTGGCGATTTCTACCACTGCTGTTGACACACATTCACGTTAGACGCAAGATAGGGGTACAGGCGAATAGCTGCCGACAACGTGACTGTTGTCTAGATGAACCACCTGCTCGATTCGGGAACACACTTTGCCATACTCGCAGTCAAGGAACGAGACAAGGTACAAGGGCGTGTGAGGATGACCCGTCAAGCTGTGCTCACCTTGCAAACAACGTCTTCGGGGAACTCGTCGGTGTTCTCGCGCATAATGGCGTTGTGGATGTTGTAGTCGAAAGGTGCCCCAATCTGCCGTGCGTTTCGGTTCACACATGTTAAAATGTTAGGACGGTGTCATGAACGGTACATGGGGGTGGTGAAACCAACATAGCCGGAGGTGCTCCCATCAATGGCAAGTAACGATTCATGACTAGTAAGTGTTGCAGTCGCAAGGAGGAGATGCCCGTAACAACACACGAGTGCTACTTGAAGCGGCGTGCACTCTCGAAAGTCCTACGGCTACGTATGGCGCACCTTTACCGATATTTGGTTGAACAATTGACATGACGTGCCATGATGGCAACATATACGTGCGAAATTATATATTTCCAAGCAAGCGGCTTTATCGGGTGATTCAAAAGTGTAATGTTATTATTGGGTACGGCTTTGTTCTCTCGACCACCAACCAAAATTACAGGTAGCCGTGCAGTCTCGCCAATCTACCCATCCAAAGCAAAAATTCGTGGACGAGGGTGGTTGACGAAGCCTGGCAAGGCCCCCTCTCTCCGTTCCCTCGCCCTAATCCCCATCTCACCGTGTCCACTTCGACAAGGTCGAGCCCCTCCAGGCACTTCATCATGTTGTCGTAGGCATCCTTGTAATACGCTACCACGGCTCGCTCGCCATCCGTCTCCGCGCTGATTGCCCCTGCCGCGCGCTCGAAGTTGTCCGCTACCCCTAGGATGTTGTTGATGGCCTCAGCTTTGCCCTTGTTGTAGGCCTGGGTGCGAGCCTCACCTCCTCGGCCTTTGAGAGCGGAAAATTCTTTCTCAAGCCGCTGCACCTGTTCATCGTGGGGCCGTGTCAAGGGGGGGCGTCACACCATGAGTTCAGCGGCTACGGTTAGGACAATCACGATGTTTCCGTTGGAAGGCGACGAACTCTACTTCTCTATTTGTATGTATGATAGCAACATTTCATCGTTCGAGTTCGCACTACTTTCAGGATATCGGTGCACACGTTATTTCTCACTAAATAACAATTTTCAGCCTGGCTTGTAACCACGTCTCGGTTTTGGGATGGGATAACTGAAATAATCACCAACCCATATCACTCACTCGAAGCGCAAGACCTCTCTATTTCCCGCACACCAGATATAGGGAGTCTCAAATTCGATCACAAGCCCCGCGCACAACGAGGAGGGAGGTCCCTGTCGCACGGCAGGTTGTACCGCATCGCTACCAAATATGAACAACGAGGAACATTCCGCTGGTTGGCCTGACTTTTACCTGTGGGCCCCACTCTGCCCACTGCTCGTCTGCCTGCGCCTGAGCGGTGACGATGTCCGCCTGGGTCGCATTGATTTGCTTCCGAAGCATCTCCACCTTCTTGTTGAGGAACGCGTCTGAGTTGAGCAGGTCGTCAACCTCGTCCTTCTTCGCCGCACGAGAGAAAGGCCCTCGTCCAAATCGGCCCGCCGTCTTCTTCACCCACGATGAGAAAGGACCAGCAGGCTTTTTGATTTCCAACAAGGGCGGATGCATCAAGACGGGTTTGCATGGAGGGGGGGGGGGATGGATCACAAGAAAGCCACCTCTGTTCAGAACATGGAGTTACAACCATCTTGAACCAGGTCCCGTCAAGCACAGCAGAGCACCTGTGTCTCGCTGCGCTCAAGATCGCTTTTTGGCTTGCATCCATGATGCGCATGTTTTGGCAGGTTTTACACTGAAATGCGACAGCAGTAACAACAGACAGAAACAGCGGGCATTGCAACTCTGTTATTGAAGAAGGGTGTGTCCAGTAAAGTAGTAGCCGCCGAGCTCGATGGCGAGTACACAACGGCTATTCTCAACCTACACAACAAAAGGCATCGCCCAAGATCTACCCCCGTGTATGTAGAGCAGTAGCGATCACCGCGGTCGACAAGAGAGGCATTTTCTAGAAAAAGAGAGGCAACACGTGCTGCACGTCGAGAGGGCGGTAAACAGGAGTACTGTAGTTCACCACGAGGGAGAATACAAGAACAGTTAGCACGTCAGAGACCCGGGGTGTTCTGAGAGAAAATCCGCATGTAGTAGACAACGCTGGTCCTAGGGTGTAGCACGAACCCGGGCACAAGGAGGGTATGTACGAGGGTGGTGGAAGTAGCTCGCGGCCCCACACGTACAGATAGCATGTCGCACAGGTGATAAGACCTACACACGTGGTCATGATCCAAGCCCCTTCCGTCTCTCACGATACAGGCATTACATTCAATCGCACCTGCTCGCCAGAACTTCCACCGTCTCCATTACCCGCGTCCAGTTGCTGAGCTTTGTCCCACCGCCTGGAGCTCCGTTCGACCGAAGTGCAAGCAGGCGCGGCGACTGATCGGCCGGCCAAGGATGTGAGGCCCGCAGGTTGTACGAAGGCACATGCTTCGTTAGCCGCGAGCATTGCGGCCACAGCAAAAAGCGAGCGCATAGCACAGCTCATCACCCTTTCGATAGAAATGCGGATAAACGAGGCACTGCCGTGGTGTCTTGCCTTCAAGCACCAACCAAGTGAGGGACGCCAGCAAAGCAAGGCACGACCGGGGACTTCGCAGAGAATATTGCTCAAGGAGAAAAAGGGTTCCAAAAAATAAAAGATAACAAAAGGTTTCCCTTCGGGCAAAAACGGCCAACAGCGGCCGAACCAACAGTCTATCTAGCCAGCGCGTTGCATGTTTCAGGTGTGTACATGTTCTTTTTCTGCTGCACGCCAAGAATTTTGGGGCACCTCAGTACACATCTGAGCAAGCAACCACGCGTCTGCGCCGGCTCCTTCGTGTGCATGTCGTGTGGCAGATAAGGCGACAAACGCATCAAGGCGTGCGATTCAACGTTGGAGGGTGACAATGCCCCCCCTGCAAGCTTGCATGCCGTGAGGAGGTTAGGATGGGAGCAGCAAGCTCCAGCGGCTCGCGGCAACCCACCCAGCCACAGAATGAAGGAAAGGCACCGTGGTCACTCCCGCCGGCTTATCAAGATGAAGTTTGGCGCAATATGAACCTGTCCAGGCTCGTTGGCTCTGGGGCTGGACTTGCTGGGAAAGGAGGAGGAGACTTCAGCCATATGTCCAACGAGCGACTGAGAGAGGGCATGGCGGGAGAGAGCCAGCCCCCGCGACCATCTCAGTTTGGCCCGAGTGCTGAAGGGCTTAGCGAAGAAGAAGACGACTGGTTGGCAGCAAGCCTCTGCTTGTCGATGTCTGCCCTTCGAAGGGAGGAGATGGTGCTGCTCGTGTCAAGGGTCAAGAACAAGTTATTCAAGACCTTGTCGTGCTTGTGTTCCCAAGATGATCCTTTCTATCGAGCGGTGACGCAGCGATTGCACGTCTTGCATTGCGTCCACGCCGCCATGAGCCGTCAACGGCGGACACAGTTTGCTGGGAATCGTGGAGACCGCACCGCCGAACCTCAACATCGCGTCGTAGCCCAGGAGAGCTCGAGCGAAGCTTCTTCTCCAGCTTCTGGCGATGACGTCCTGGGGCTCCAGCTATTCTTCGCTATGCTTGATTTCGTGCGCGACCCAGAATGTGGGCAGGAACAACTCACAGACTTCCTGGGACAGATTTCTCCAGTTCTGGCTAAGCTTCCGCCTCTTTGCTTGGCTGATGGTTGCTCAGGACTGCCGAAACACCTACATCAACGGATTCCCGGGCCCAGCGCCGGTGTCGTCGATTCAATTAGAGGGTTTCTCGCAATGCTTGCTCTCCCAGGTCAACGTGATGATGAAATTTTGCATGCAAAGGGCGAACGAGCCCATTACTCTGGTAGAGAAGCTGGGGCGTCTGGCGCAGAGCGGAAACACGGAGCATTGTCAGCTATGATCGGTCTCGTGGCTGCACGCGGCCGGGCGAGCGACTTGTTGACGCTCGTGAAGCTATTGCTCAGCATTCCGTTTCAAAGGGTGGCAGGCGTTGAAATGTTGGACGATGAGAGCGAATACAAAGGTCTTCCAGGAGCGGCAGAGTTGAGGGAAGAGCATGCAGCGGCAGAATGCAGCGCGAAACGGTAAGTACACGGAGAAAATATCAGTCATGTGCTGATATTTGCCGGTATACAGTGGCCAGAGAGATTTAGTTATCGAGTTCTCATCGAACACTTCATCAACAACACTGTGACGTCGCCAGACTAGATATATGTCTTGTCAACCGCTCCTCATTTCCTCCATTCCCGTTGTACCAGACGCCCAACGTCACGGGTGAAGACACGAACGTCCCGCCAAGGACTTCCGGTGGATGACGACGACGATGTCGACGAAGGAGAGCACGAGTCGATGCTGATTGTGAATCCCGCCGTCTCTGTTGCGGTCGGTCCGGCCGAGCCTACGCTAGGTGGGATTGAAAAGGGCAATTCATGGAAGAAAAAGAACGCATCTCGAGCTTATCCCACAAAAGAAAGCGACATCGATGGCACGAAATCACGAGAGTCTCAGCCGATCAAGGTGTGGAAAAGCCGAGGGGAACGAATCAAAACCACACTTCACGTCGACGAACAACCGTGGGCAAAGGTCGAACACGTTAGCAACCAAGACAGCGTCCTCGAGTCACCTTCGGCCACTACCAGGTTGGTCGACGGTGAAACAGACGGCATTCAAGCCGATTGCATCCTGCCTTTTCTTCGTCAACTCCACGCAGCGACGCCGAGCGGAGGTTCGTGCTTGAGAGCGTGTAGCTCATTTCACGAGCGAGAGGTGTGGACGTGTGGCCAAAACTCGTATGGTGAACTTGGGCACAGTGACACGGGGACGCGAAAGACTCACTGCTTGGTGAAACCGTTTGAGGGCAGGGAGGTGGTGGACGTCGCTGCAGGTAAACCGTCGTCTGAGATACACCATGGTTTTTCGTCTGAGGTGTCCGCTTTCTTTGGCCCTCCGAGCTGGGAAAGTCGCGCTTGTTCTATTAATTTTAGCTGTCCAATTCTCGGTTTGATATTTCGTGTAAATTCTAAGCTTTTCGTTGCAATCACCGAATGATGACGGCCGTTGGTACCGGGTAAATCTTGTCTTTGATAACTGCCGACATACCCAGGAAATGAGCACACCGTCCTCCTCTGCAGCACGGGGGAAGTGTACACCGCCGGCTACAATGACAATGGCCAGTGCGGGCAAGGCACGACCCAGAGGGTTGGAGTGCTCACACGCGTGCCTATTGATGGGGGGAGGAAAGCCGTACAGGTGAGACAACACGTACCCCACCAATACGATACGTGTTTCAGGGTCTTTCCCTATTACAGTCGAAAACCGCCACGTCCTATCACCAACAGTGTTATATCGCTTGTGCACACGTGGTGAAGTATACCACGTTGGCAAGATCCGGGGGTTCTAGTGACGTCTCACGCGTTTCGCGAAACGTCCCGCCGCGGCGCAGCCAACGTTTAGCCACGTGCACCAACCTAGCACCTACCCACCGTACAGGGACCTTACATCACGAGGGTTTGGGATAGAAGTATAACCGGGGGCGAAAACCATGCAAGACAAATGAGCTTCTGCTCCGGAGAGGTTCGAACCAGCACGTAGCAGTTCCAAAGGCTGTGGTTTATTCCCTGAACCACGGGGGATTCACGCCCTCTGGCCCACCCCACATGGCGCTCTTCCTGATTTGCTTGGGGCCGCATAGATACGAGTCAGTCGAATTCTCGCCTCACAAGCACCCTTCTACACCCACGACAAGTTGAACGATGCGCCTCGTGCCGCGCTGCACATCAACCACTACTACGGAAGACGCACCGGCGGTCGCCTTGCCGCCGTAACGCCTGCCATATAGTTGAAAACTGCCATCGAACTACCCTCATCCGACGTTTAGGTACACGCGTACAACGGTTGTGAGCACACGCTAGTGGTGCTGGATGACGGCCAGATGATGTCGTTCGGATACAACTACCGAGGGCAGCTGGGGCAGGGCAACACCTCCAGTGAGCCGGTGCCAAAGCCCGTTCGGGGTCTGAACGGAATAAGGGTGACGCAAGCCTCCTGTAGTTACTATCACAGCGTCATCGCGTGCGACAACGGAGAGGTGATAAACCACGATCGTTTTGTGGGTACCGCGTAGTTTGGATGCGAGAAGCAGAAGTTCTGTTTAGGAGTACCACATCTTGAAAGACATGGACTGATCCAGAGACCGATCATAGGGTTGTAGCGTGTGGTGCCTCTTCTTGCTTGTCATTAGGAGCAGTATTCAGTCTAGCATATTTAGAATAGCATATTTTTCAAGAAAGGATGTTTTGTCAATACAACGAGGCTCTCTCCTTCTCAACGCAAGCCGGAAATCGATACTTTCTTCCGGGGTTTCTTGCGTGTAACACCCATAGGAAGAGCGCGACAATATTGTTGATAACAAGGTTGTTTCTAGGGTAAGGGTCACAGTGCTGTGTTGACTACACTCAGACAAATCTGCTGCGCTATTGCACATGCAGGTGTACACCTTTGGAAGAAACGACTTTGGTCAGCTGGGCTCTGGCGACGTTGTCGACCGCAAATTGCCATGCCTTGTGGAATCCTTACGTGGCCAGAGAATCACGACCCTCGCATGCGGTCAGTACCACACGGCAGTCAGCACGTTAGAGATCGGGGTGCAGTCATGCGGAAAGAACGACTACGGGCAGCTCGGGCTGGAATCTACAGAGTCCCAGAGAAAGTTCGTGACGGTGAAAGGAAAGCTCGATGGCGCCCAAGTCTGGCATGTACGCTGCGGGTACTATCACACGATCGTTCTCACGGCTGAGGAGCATGTCTTTGGGTTCGGCCGAAACGACTACGGACAGCTGGGGCTTGGTCACACTACACAAAGAGTGTTCGGGCCAACCATCATCGAAGGCGCTCAGGGAAAACACATCTATAGAATTTCGGCCGGGTGTTATCACACCGTCCTTATTGGGGCCGATGGTATGCTCTTCGTTTTTGGTCGCAATCATCACGGACAGCTTGGTACCGGAGACACAAACGAGAGGCACTCTCCGTTTCCAGTCAGCACGTTTGTCGGGAAACGCATAGCCAAGGTGAAGATTCAAAGGCCAATAAAGTGCACCGTTGGAACTTGAATAGCAGCCTCAGAAAAGGTGCCAGCTCGCAACAGTTTGTTTCAGTTAAAGTGCTCCTGAGCCGTCGGTTGTTTTTGTTTTTTGTACGTATATTGATACTCTTTGCCTTCGCCTCGTTTTCACGCAGCCAAGAGGTCTTTGATGGCTTTCTGTTCCTTTCGGCCCGGGAGTTTCTGTCCGCACCTCTGCAGGACACGCCAGCGAGGAGTATCTCGACCAAGGTCTGTATTATATTGCATCTAGGAGAGTAACCTAAATTAATCCCAACGATGCACTTCTTACCGTCGTGCCAGGTTGCGGCTGGGTTCTACCACACTATTGTACTCACCGGGGGGGACAAAGAAGGACTGTCGGATCTGCATTCCGGGGAAGCGGCCAGTAAATTTTCTCCTTACAAGATTCTCAACCATCCGGCCCTAGCTGTGCCACAAGACTCGAGCAACGACAACGCAATCGCGGGGGCGGAGGGCAAGGATGGAGACGGCCTTGTGGGAGAAGCCGCCTCCCCTGAAATGAGCAATCCTGTGTGCACCGACCTAGATGGCGCGGATGTTAAGGAAGTACCGACAGAGGCGGGGATCGGCGTCAAGTCACATACAGATCCTACTCGTGGAGATGGGGTTTGCCACCGAGATGGAAAAGTTAGCGGACGGAAAGCCGCCGTAGTCATCATGGCGCATATGGATCGCCTTGCTGAAAATTTCTCGTTCTCAAACGGGCGCGTCCCAACCATCGGCCACGCTGAACCAGGAGAGCACGATGACAGAACGAGTATGCCAGGGAGTTGGAAAGGGGCGGCGAGTAGGCCAGACGCACAGAATGGCGTAAAGAATGACCGCGATACGTACGTCGTGGACATATCTCCAGACACCTTTGAGCTCTTAGCGTGTATTCTTGCTTCCTCGGGCGATGAGGAACGATTCGACGGCCCTGGTGATGAGGACGTTTTTCAGAAGTATATACTTCTCGCCGCACTCCGGGTTCTCAAGGCCAACCTTGTTCGACTGATCCAGAGCAGCATCAGCAGCCGCATCGTCGAGAGTATGCTCGCCAAGCCACCGTCCTTCGATCTTGACGAAACCGCTGAGCTTCAGCTGGATGGGGAGCTCGGGCATGACCAGGCCCTGTGCGCGCTTTTGTTCGATCCGCCGAACGAGATGAAGGGTAGCCACGCAAGGAACGCTAGTATCGATGGCTCGACTGACGAGGTAGATCGTTATGGCACCGTTCTCTACGCCCTACAGCGCCAGCTACTCCTGCTGGTACACTCCGATGCTTCTTGCGGTGAGGATGCGGACGGTGCCGGCGTTGAATCCGTCCAACGAGAGGCCGCCGCCGTACTCGTTCTCGGGCTAGAGTTGTTCTTTCCTGGCCAGACCGAACAGTTCCGTCTTCTTTCGAGACTAGCAAACGCGGCAGTCATCGACGAGGAGGAACATCGAGATCTGCTGGTTCGGGGCGGTTCCGACAACGCCGATCACCCCATTTCTGGCCCACGCGCTGCCCGACACTACATGCTCACTCCGCTGCTACAGCGACTCTGCAACGACGCGCTTTCATCAAAGTTCATTCCGTACGGAACTGACGTGAAACGGGAGAGGTCAGTGTTTACAACTGCGGACCCATCGGACTCGACCCTGCAGGGATATGTTCTCGCTGGTACCCCCTCGGCACAGCTGCTAGAGATTCAGGTGAGTAGGCGCCATAGGAAAGTTGAATGTCGAGAAGTGAGATAGATTTTTGTGGCGCCGACCATACAGTCGATGACAACAGCATCTACGGATGGCCAAAAAAAGGGAGAGTATCCGCAACGAATAGTCGCATCCCTTCGGTCATTCGCCCGTGCCCCAAAATGATGAATGGCCCCAGGTGACTATGCTGGTGAACCTGATTGCACAAGGCAACGCCTGCGAAAGTTCTTCCGGAGAACCGTTCGAGTACGGGGATCAGCAAGGCAGCCCTGTGTCCGTGCTACAGCTCAATGGCTCTGCCACGAATCGCACGGAAAGCTTCGATTTTGATACCAACACCGCCAGCCATGCCATGGACTCAGACAGTCCGTCGCTGACGCAACGCCTTCTTGTGGAGCTCGTGTTGACGCTTACGAAGCACATGTTGCACTGGGCAGCTAGCGATCAAGTGGCCATCGACCCGACTCAATGGCAGTCCTATGTGCTAGAAAATGCGAGCATCGACGAGTGTGCGACCGTGTCGGTACTACCGGACAAGGGAGTAGAGACCCCACGCTGGTTCGCTGCACGAGTCAAGGTGTTGTGCGACCACGCTGCATCTGTTATCCTGGACGGCGTCGATCGTATGCCGCCATCTTGGCGTTGCCTCATCAACTACGCACAAATGATACTCAAGTACAGTATGACCACTCTCGAGGCCGCGCTCGAGAGAGCAACCCAGGACAACGGCGAAGGGGGGAGGAACGAAGGAACGGCAATAGGGATGGCTGATCGGCTCGAGGAAACCTTGGTCGGATTGCTCCTACCCGCCGTGGCGACCGGTCTTCTGCCGTTTGCCCATGTTCCAATATTTGCGCGGCGCCTTCTGGACGCCGTCAATTCCACCTTGGGTCTGCTCGATGAGGCGTGTTTCAAGTGCTCGGTTACTCGGGCGGCGGACGAAAGCTACGTGGCCGCCAGGAACGGGGGCGGGGAAAGCTCGAAGCCGAAACGGAATCCACAGGTGAAAGGGCGACAGGGAAGCAGGCGCTGGTCGTAGGTAGAGCTCAAGTGTCTCCTCGACTTGTTGCTACGTGTAGGATCGTAGAGTATGGGCGAAAGCAAAAGTTGACTCCTCGATGCAAAAACATGATATTTAAGTGGTTACTAGGAGAAAAGTGGCGATCAAAGAGGGTATCTATCGACCACTGTAGCACTACGTGGTTCAACGCAGGCTTGTTCTAACGTACCGGTCTTGCCTGACAAACACAATGGGTTATTCGTCCCGCAGTCCAGTTTCATGCGCGGGGAGAATGGAAAGCTCGGGGGAGGCGGCGGCTTGAGTCGCAACAGCAGTGGCAACGGCAATAGCAATCTTTCGGGGTCGGAGGCAGGAATGGGTCTCACCGGAACCCCGCCAACGGCATGTGACAGCCAAAACCTTCCGTGGTTGCTGTCGTTGGCTAAAACCGTGGCCATGCTTGCGGGGAGGATGGCGGCCACGATCGTGGTCGGCGACTCTGGAGTATCACCGTTCTTGGAAAAATACTACCGCTCACCCGCGTACTCAAGCTGGATGGCATCGGACTTGCTCAAAGGCGGATGCGATCCCTCCTACGAAGGTTTGATGCTTGCACCCCTGGACGCCACCAGCCGAGATGGGAGCTCCAGCGATGGGACCCCCCCCGCGGTAAACACGCACAACGTTTCTCTGCGTGGTGTCACGGTGCCCACAAGCGATATACGGCGTTTGCGAAAAGCAAACGATGAGTTTTTGGAAGAGGTGGCGAGCGGGAACGGTCAAGGGGGCCGATTCGCAACGTGGCTCGTCGAGGCGCTAGCTCCATCGAACGCAGCGTATCGAATCATAAAGCGCCAGGCCGAGACGGGACGAGACGGAAGAGCGCTGGCACGCGTCGAAGGGGCAATGATGGCAGCCATGTTGCGACACGGGGGGCTGGACGGTGATGCTGTCCTCTTCTCTGCATGTTTGCAACATCAAAGGGGGGACGAAGCTGCAAGACGTGGCAGGCGACCTCCGCGCAGACTCGCATCTCTATGGAAGAGCACTGCCGAGGTAAGCACAATCCTCCTGGTCGTCCTTGTAAAATGGTACTGGCGGGGATTTCGTTTTGAATGGTGCGTGTGCTTTCCGTGCTTTCATTACGATCTAGATAGCTCTTTGAAGAGAAACGGACTTCGCGAAATCATGTGGGCAATACACGTGTTATAGGGACGGGGACAGGGGGGACAGCAAGGAATCCCAACCGCGTTGTCTTTTGACTATGGTCGATATACCGCTCTTGACGCTGCTGCTGAAGTAGTTCCTCCCCCTCGTCCATGCGTCGGGAATGAGTAGGCAACGCGGTTTCCAAGCTGTCGATGACACAGGTCCCCTCCTTGCACACAGATGTCTGGATGGTTGTGGCACGCCCGCAGCAAGCTCAGGTCAGCAGATGCTGATCAGTCAAGGGTGGATACCCTTCTAGAAGAGGCCGCAAATTGCTGTCTCGTGCTAATGCTGTTTAGCCCGGTCGGGAGCATACCCCCAGCTCTCGTGTCAAAACAACGGCAGCGGTGTCCACCGAGTGGAACTCCCCGTTCAGCTTTGGAAGTGGCGGCCCGATGCCGGTGGCGAAGGGCGGTGGCTCTCGTCCGCGCGACGGTTCGCTGGCGAGCGGTGGTTTCTGGTCGCATAGGGAAACACGTACTGACGGCAATTCCACGATTTGTCCGAGCCATGTTACAGGTTCACACCGGCACAGGGGCGAAACAGGAGCTCGCTAAAAGTGAAGCGGAGGGCGCGATCGTCAGCGACAACGCTTCAGTCGGGCATCTGTCGATCCTGCTTGTCCTTGTACTCGACAACCACCAGAGAGCGGGTGCTCGGGCCTCCGGGATCCGGTCCTTTCGCGAACTGGTGGGATTGGTGCGGACACGCTCGCTACTGGCGGACTTGCTGCTACCCTTGCCTCTTGCGATACAAACACCCCGGTTGGTCGACAGGCATATCCTGTCCCACCTATCTGCGGTCGGTGGCCGCGTTACGATCGGCGTCACATCAGCCTTTCAACAACTGCTCAGCGACCTGTTGCGGCTCCTGGAGCTGTCTTGTCGATCCCGGGAGCCGCAAGAAAATAAAGTGTTCGCGTCGGCGGACGCCAACGGCGCGGCAACCGACTGGGACGAGCTGGCACGGGCGAGCAAGTGTAATAACCCCATACCACGGTGGTTCGACGCCCACACTGTTCTCGTTTTGCTCGAGGTTTGGGGGCTGACGATCCGCTCAGACGATTGGCAGTTTATTGAGACCGCCGGCGTTGTTCGCGCCATTTCCTGTGTCGCATCTGTGCCGTTTGCGGTGGGCGGACATTGCACTGCCGAGAGCGGCGCGGGCGAGGACAAAGGTATCGATACGGTAAGAGATGATGAGGGAGCGTCGCGAACGGGCCGCGCAACACGGCGACAAGATAAAGCAGCACCCGCCGACCAGAGGTGTCGACCCTTGGCAACCTGCCGCGAGGCGGCTTGGACGCTGTTCCGGGCACTGGTCATTCAGTTGCATGGATCAACGACAAGTATCACCGAGAGGGTTCCGTTGCAACTTCACTCTACAATCGAAGTCCTGAGGGCAGAATTAGTCGCGTGCGTCATGAAAGCAAAGTCCAACAATTCCAGTGCTGCCAACGGAGACGTGGAGCGCGTGGGTCGCCGGGGAGGTGTAGAAGACCGCCATAGCCGGAATCGGACTCCTTCCCAGGCGATCCTGGAGTTCGCGCCACCGTTGATCAGAGGGTTTCCTGATTCCCCTCCACATGACCAAGGAACAGCGGTGGGGAAGGTGTACGGAGCAGGAGCGTCGCACAAGCGCCGGTGTCAAGAGCTGGTTAGCGGGCCGCGACGTCTCATGAACATGGAGGACGGACTCGTGTTTCCGGCGGAGCACGTGCTAAGCAACCCAAGGGGATCGGACTTCTCCATTACGTTTTGGTTACTGCTTGCGCAGGATCGAACGGGACATCACCGAACGGTTCTGGCAAGGGGACACGGGAGTGAACGCTGGCCAGTTGTACTGCTACGCGACACCGACAACCGTCTCGAGGTGAGTGTAGCACGAGGAAGCGCCAACTTGTTTTTTCGTTCGCTTATGCTTGTCTCCAGCGACGAACAGTGGTAAGTTGCTTCGTTTCAATGGCGGATACCACGTGCCAATGTGCAGTGCTACACACGGACGGACCGAGAGCAGCGTCGGAGCAATGCAAACTGCCGAGCATGGGGACGCCCTTCAACCCGACTAGTCGACACAAACTCTGGGAAAACACCCGGCTGAATTTACCTGTGTAGTGAAAATCAAAGTGGAGGGCAAGCGGCAAATGAGGCACCAGCATTGGACCGTTCCAATTTCCGCCAAGAGCCTGCAAAGGCACAGGTTGCTTGCTGGAACTTTTCTGAGGTAACCGAGGCAAAATCGCACGACCTCAGAATCACTGTTATATCCATGAACAAGCAAGTGTGCCGCTCGACTGCTCGATACTTGTTGTTCAGGTGTGCTTTGGCATCCCCAGCATGGGCAACCTTTGCGAACGCCTCACGTCTAAGGGGTCGGTGCAGGTCAACAGGTGGGCACATGTGGGGCTGATCAGCGAGCACAACAAGCTTCGACTTTACCTAAACGGTTCTCTTGACTGCCAGCGTACGAGTACGGGAGCCCTGCGAGCCAATCGGCACCCTCTGTACGTAGGCAAGGTTCCCGACGGTGCGATGAGGCTAGACGGCGTGAGAGGTGGCGTTGAGGGAAGCATCGCACACCTCCGGTACTTCACCCGAGCTCTCTCGCCGATACACGTCCGCATTATCTGCGACCCTGGACCACCCGAAGCAGCCAAGGTCGAGGACCGACACTTGTACCATCTGTGCGCATGTCTCGTGCCGTTAAGCACGTCCCCCGAATGCCAACGCCACTTTGAGCACCCTGACTGGCTCTGCCTCTTCCTCCAGGCTTTCACGCATGGCACCGTCAGGGTGCAACAAGCTGTTTGTCGGTTGCTCCGAGAAATTCTTCCGCGCGTTCCACCGTCGGTCATGGCCAACGTTGTCTTGGACACCACTGTACAGCGGGGGGCGGCGACGGCGGCACTACCGCTGGCTCAAAAAACAACGGTTGGTGGAGGCAAGAACGACACGTCGGTGCAGGTGGCATTTGTTGTTTATCTTCTCCGGCTTGTCGGGGCCACCTCGTGGAGTACCGGTGTCTCCATGTTGCCCGCTAGCGGGACTGCTGCTGTCCCGCAGGAAGGGGGCATCGAGGAAGCAAGCGATATGACGGTAGCGCAGGTTTTACTGCGGCAACAGCTCATGAGGTTTCTACCCCACACGGTTGCTCCGGTTCTGGCCCAAGGGTGCCAGACGAGGGTGGAGGGCGTCGTTGAAAATGGAGTGGGAGAAAACAGCAGTCACAAGCACGCCGTTGATGCGAATGTTTCAGCCCAGCATGCTCCTCGTCCACTCAGCGCGGAAATGGTTCGCGACATCAACACCCTCGGCGCTGAGCTGGTGGCGCTGGTGCAAGTACTGGCGGCAACAAAACAATGGGCTAAGGCAGTGCCATCGGCTTTGAGGCAGTGTCTAGCCCGTCTAGTGACCTTTGCCGATGCCACCGGTGGAATCGAGTATCAACCTCTGGCCAGTGACCATAGCATCGATACCGAGTACGTGGCCGCAGACGAGCGGCTTACCATCGCTGGAGGAGAGGCCGCATTGCGCGTGCTTGGCGGGACGGTCGACTTCATGTGTGCAGGTGCTCGCGCTAAAATCCGCGAAACCGACCAGTCTTGCGTCGTTCTGGGCTTAGATCAAGCGGCGTCCACGGCGTACATCATGCTGTACCCGAAGGAGGGAGAGAAGAAGGCAGTAGAAACATGGGTCCAGCGGTTCAATGCTCACGACTTGGAGGTGCAATGTTCCGATTCTCTTTCTCACGGTGCAATGAATACCGTTTCTGACAGCGCTGTCGACCCTCTCGGCAAGGATGGGGCTTCACCCGGGTATGCATACACCACCAGGCTAGCGAAAGCCTTTCTACGTTCTTCACCGCTGCCAAGGCGGAACACTCTCTCAAACACTCTCTCAGTTGGAGATGACGCACATGACGCTGGTTTGGCGTACCGTGAGATAGTGCTGGCACAGTGCCGATCGCGCATGGCCAGGGCTCTTCTCCGCGCAAGTCGAGATATCAAGTGGGCTAGATGCGCGGCAGGAACCTCTGACACACTGAGGGAGCTCGTGCAAGTGGCGATAACGCCTTGTTTCGTCACCACCACGCAGATCCAAGAGACCTCCCTTGCCGAGGCAGAGACCATTGCCATCCAAGAGAGACTGCACCAGATGCTTGGCACACCTGGAGGGGCCGACCTCGTTGAGGCTAAGATCGCTGAGATGATCCTCGGTCACGGAGAACCTGCCCTCGGGCGTAACCATGGGCTTGAGGTTGGCAACATTGACTCCAGCGAACGGGGGTGCGGTGGGGCCAACCACCGTCGATCGCTCACCTCCTCTGCCGATAGGCCATGGATGGAAGGTTTGCGCTGCCCCTTTTGCCACGAGGAAAAGACCACGGCGGCTGGCATTGTTGAACACGTACTCACGAAGCATCCGACCGACGCGCGGAGGGTGTCTTGCCCCATCTGTGTTGCGGAAAAGGGTGATGATACGGCCCAAGATTTGCCAACTCACGTTGAATTGGTCCATTTCGACGCGGTCTTGGCGGACAGGCGGTCTTTCCTGCCTTCGTTCACGGAGCGGGGGCGAGAGCCTGGCGGCGCTGGGGCACTGGAGGCACGGCCGCCGTCGCACTTGGTGGAACAGCTGATGGTGATCGGTTTCCCGGAGGAGTGGTGCATCATGGCCTTGCGAGAGAACGACAACGATGTCGTGAACGCGTCGGCGTGGATAGTGGACAACCTGGACATGCTTAGCAGCCTTGACAATCTGAATATCGCTTCTGCGGGCGACATCGGCGAGGTTGAGGTGGGGACTACGCCTGGCGGCGGTATAAGAAGCATGGACGATCGTCAGCCCTGGCAAGGGTCCTACCGGTTCGCGCGAAGGGGGCTCGTCCGCAGAGAGGGGAGGCAGCAGTTCGGGAACGGCCGACCTGCCGGGGAGAAGGGGGAGGAAGACGGCCAGGCGGAAGAGGAGGAAGAGGAGGAAGAGGAGGAAGAGAAGGCGCAAGAAGAAGAATTCGGAGAAGCTGGATCACGAGGGGAGGAAGAAAAATATCACGAAGACGAGGAGGACAGTAGAAACAGCGAGGAGGAGGACGAAGGTGACAGCAACTATCAGGAACCTGCTTGTCTGAGACGGGAGTTGCTGTTCCTTTGTTCTGCGAAGCATCCCTTTCTTTTCGCATGCCTTGCACACACCTCGATATGTTTGCGCGTTTTTCTATCTCCCACTGGGTGGGGCAGGTTGGTCCTTTGTATGTTCGGTCGGCAGGTGGCGCGTTTCGTTTTACCCAGCTCGTACGAGCCATGCACATTTTTAAGATTGTCAGCTAAGCGACCTTTTTTGCTCGCCCACTGACCGTTCCGGCCGCCTCCCAATTGTTCACCAGCGTTTGGCAGCGAAGAGGAAGGGGAGGAGGAGGAGGAGGAGGAGGAGGAGGAGGA